>JANHFM010000823.1:32780-47371 GCA_032468115.1 Grayia smithii
TTCTGCCAACCTAGCAGTTCAAAAGCATGTAAAAATGCAAGTAGAAAAATAGGGACCACCTTGTTGGGAAGGTAACAGTGTTCCGTACACCTTCAGTGTTTAGTCATGCTGGCCACATGACCACGGAATTGTCATCAGACAGCACTGGTTCTTTGGCTTAGAAAGGGAGATGAGCACCGCCCCCTAGAGTCGGGAACGACTAGCATATATGTGCAAGGGGAACCTTTACTTTTTTTATAGATATAGATATAGAGATAGATAGATAGATACACACACACACACACACTGTATATAAAAGAGGAGGAGAATTTACTGCTTTTTTCTCTCTCTCAGAATCCAGCCAGGATGGATCCTACATGTTAAATGTTAAATTTAATTGATCGCTTTTTTCTCTTTTTTAGAATATACATTTCCTAAACAAAAAAACGAACAAATCTTATTTGCTGTTGACTTTCTTCCCTGTTACTTTCTTGTCTCTATTTTCTTTCCTCAAATATAGCCTTGATTCAGCTTATTCAGATGTTTCATTTATTTTTCATTTACCATCCAAGTGGTTGTCCGTAATTTGCTCTAACAGATAACATATCATTAGTATTAGTTGCCACAATATGTATAGATTAATTTATATTCACAAAAATCTGATTTTAACAAAACTGAACCGAAAACACTGACCAAGATTTATCTTTGATAACACTATATACTATTAACTGTATCTTTATAAATACATTTAAGCTTCATCGACCATATGACTAAATTCATACAATTTGGTAAGTAAAAAAATCAAACACAACATTATGCTCTAGCACATTTTCTGTTCTGCTGCTCAGTCCTTTAAGACTTAGTGTCTTTTATTTCCTTATTTTGCCAGTTTATAAAAATTAAGAGATTTTTTTAACTTATTCTTTTCAAAGATTATTTTTGAAAAAAATAAAATATATATTTAAAATTCATTTTATTTGGAGAATTTATGGACAGGTGATCTCCCCGGAAGTTACACAGCCATTATGTATGTAATTAGTAAGTTTTATCCTAAATTCATGAAAAATTAATCCTGTAAATTGAAATTTTAGTAAAAAGTAGAATCTGTTGCAAATGTTACTTTTGGTGTCCTTAAAAACCAAACAAGAATGGATATCTGGGAATTTTGGCATATATGGAAGACTTCTCACAAGCTAGGCCAACGTCAACATCAAATCCCAACTCCATATTTTTCCTATTTTGAAGAATTCAACTAAGAAGAATTAGAAATTGTCAGTTGTAATTTAAAACAAAATAAAACTTAAACTTGATTAAAACTTACCAGACCTATGGTTAACAGGAACCTTTATGTAGATAATTCCCAGCTTCATGGAGATAAAGCAAAGAATTGGGGGAATGAAAATTATTTCCAAGATGGGAAAAGTCATGCTGACCAATCACAGTCTTGGATTACTTAATCATTGTATCTTTCAGATTATTCCTACAATAGTTATTTAGCATAAAAGTAATCACAAAAATATCAGCCTAGTTTCTCAATCTCAGCATCTTTAAAAGATATGGGCTTCAACTCCCAGCATTCTACTGAGACTTGAAGTTCACATGTCTGTTGAGCTGAGCAACATTGGCCAAATATATTGATTCAGGCACTGCTAGGCCTCTGGATGTCTGGGCCTGGCTGCTATTTAGAGGAATTCTCTTGCAAGTGAAAAAGGAAAATGGGATTAGTCACAATGCTGTTTTGCCCAGTTGTAATATTTCTTTCAGCATTCTTTCCAATACATGAATATTGGGCTAGCTACATTATGGCTTCAAAAAAAAATTTATTTGATATCGAAATATAAAAAGAACAAATAATAAAATTACTGTAAGTGGTGATATCTTAAATCAGTTTTATTTTTCGTATGAAGTAGCAAAATTTAGCCACAGTAATAAAGTCATGAATGCCTAAAAGTAAAAAACAAACAAACCTAGAAGTAAAATTGATCAGAATGACTGGAAAATTTCCTTAAATTTGGGGTATTAACTCCAGTGTAAATACTATTTATTTTTGACACAGAAATGTGTATTGTCCTTAGTTGCATTACAAATGAGGCCTACTTTTTTCTGCACTAGTCCAGCTTAGCCTTTTCAATAAAGAATGGAAACCATTGTTGCTATGTTTGTATTAGCCACTGTTTCATTGCTCCTCACCTTTCAAGAACTTGAACCACCGATAAGAATTGAGTTAAATTAGATGAAGCTTGGGATGCTGATGTTCACAAAGACGCTTTCGTTCAGAAACTCTACTTTTATTATGAATGAATGATTGTTGCCATCATTGGTTGATCAGGGCCACATTCCTGAAAGGATTAATTTGGTTTGTATCTGTATTTCATTCTTAATATTATGGAAGTGCCATTTTATATGTATATGCACATGCTCACCAATTGTATCTTCAAAAAATTTTCATCAAAGTGCAACCTAATAATAAAATTGAAGTAGTGCATTTGCAACAATCACTTAAGTAATATGGGGTGAGTTTTTTTATTGGTACCACATTTGAATTCTTGTTCCCATCTTATGTAGAAATTAATATACGTGGACCTTGGCATTATGACATATACAGTACAGTATATATATTGATTTATTCATTTCTAATTGTTACATGTGTCCCATATCAATTTGTTCAACAAAAAGTTGTCAGACTGAAAAAAAATAAAATTCCAAATAACAGTTACTTGACAAAAGAACTTATTTCAATTATACTGCTATAAAGATCTTAGTATTTTATTTCATTTTATTTCAATAAATCTTTCAAATCTTTTCCAGTTTTATTCTAGTGAATATAAATTATGCCACTTGCAAGATCATCAAGGCACTTGGAACAATAAAAAGAATGTATGAAAACATCACCACTTTACTGCTTATCTTTTGAGCCACCTGTTCTTTTTCATAAACTAATAAATTCTATAAAAACTTACCTCAATCTGATGGAGATCTTATTTGGACATCTTATTTATATCTTATATTGCCTTTTCATAAATATCACCATAGTGTTGCAAGTATAATTTTAATAACAATAAAATGAATAAAGAAAAAATAAACTCATTGAGAACTTAATTATTTCAAAGCAACTGAACCACCAAGGAACAATGTATCAGCAATGGAGATTTCAAATTATCTCTTAATATACTAATTCTGGATTCTATCACGAAAGTAGGAAATAAATAGGTTTAGTAGTCAGGTAATCTTAGAATCTCTTACTGAATAAATAACAGCCAACAGCACTTGAATTTGAAATGAAGGAAAGTCTACAGGACTCCAACAGAAGGGCTTCTGAAGATAATAATAAAATAAAATGAGAAGAATACCTTTCTTCTCTTTTTTTCTCTGTACAGTGCCCTGTGTTTCTGCTCATGGACCCTCTGGATTCAAATGTATCTCTTTAACAGCATTAACAGTATATCAGACTTGGAAGAGAGTCTTGGAGGTCTTCTAGTCCACCTCCCTGCTTAAACAAGAAAAACCTATACTATTCCAGACAAATGATTGTCCTATCTCTTCTTTAAAATCATCAGTGATGAAACACCCACAACTTCCGGAGACATTCCTCTGATTAATTTTTCTCACTGTCAAGAATTTTTTCCTTAGTTCTAGGTTGGTTCTCTTCTTCATTAGCTTCCTTCCATTGCTTCTTATCCTGTACCCAGGTGTTTTGGAGAATAGGTCAGCCCCCTCCTCTCTGTGGCAGTCCCTCAAGTCGCTCCAGTCCTTCTCTTTGTTAGACTAGGTACACCCAGTTCCTGTGACCATTCGTCATGTTTTATTCTCAAGTCCTCTAATCATCTTTGTGGCTTTTTCTAATCTTTTTTGAATCATGGTGACCAAAACTGCATGCAGTATTCCAACTAGTATAAAGAAAAACCAAGGATAAAGGATCTATAAGGAATATTAATAGTTGTCTTTCCTGATATGATAAAGCACTGTGACATTTTCTGGATTATTTTTTTTTCTGTGTAGTGAGTTTTGGAGTTATATATCTTTGCATATCACAATGTCTTGACAAGATGGTGGAAGAGTTTATGAAGTTAATTATAAATAATTTTGACAAGAGGCATCACTAATGCCATTGAATCTCAATTCCTGGAAAGTAGCTCGGTATAAGATCTTTTTTTCCTTGTACTATATTATTGAAAAAGCAGGTAAAGAATTCAGTTAGCTGTGCTTTCCTAATATATGACAACACAAATATATGTCAGAAAATCTTTGTATTTGAAGCACACTGCCTAGAAATTCATGAAATATGAATCCAAGGCAATATATTCAGCTATATGACATTCATCCTGCAAAGTTGCCAAATAACTTTCCAATTAAAGAGTCCAAATCAGGCATAATGGTGAGTAGGAAAACGATCACCATGTGTAATGTAAATTCCAATTATAAGCATACGCTATAATTAAGGCTTATCCAGCTGCTGCTATATCTAAATAGTTTCCAATGTGTGATTTGGAAGAGATAAATAGGGAAAGTGTGTTTGATCTCTACAGCAAAGCATGAGAATAGAAAGTGAGATTACAGAAGCCTGGAATAGGAAAAGCAAAATGTATATAATTACGTCTTTGCCACATTACCCTTCCAAGTTCAGATATCCAAGACATAATTTTTGAAGGAAACACTTGTTTACCTCATTCTGAATATAATATAAAATACAAGTTATTTGCAAACTAAAACAAATTGACCATATCAATCCAGCAAAGGATAAGAGAGAAAGCAAAAGGGAATCAGAAAATGACTTTTAAAGTATTATATGGCGCTTTGAATTTAGCACTTGAACACTGCATCCTTTTTGAAGTTTATAAGTGGCTGTGATTTTTGGGGGGTGGGGAGTAGAATAACTTTTAAAATATGTGGTGTCATTACCATCCCTGATTTTCACAGTCCATTTATTTTAAAAAAGAGAATATTTTATAAACAATATCTTGTGATAAGACTAAAATGTAAACATTTTCCAGATCTGGTTGCTCATATTCTTATCCTAGATTATTTTCCAAAGTCTACTTTACAAAATGTGTACTGATTTGATCAGAGTTATAAGAAGACACTAGTGTATGATACATAATGCAGAAGACAAAAATGCTTTTGAAATGGTACAAAGTGCTAAGGTAAATCTGCTAAAAGGATAGGTTTACAGAAACTTTTGATATGTATTGACAAACTGGTTCTAGCTTCCTGGAGGTGGGATGTGATAAGGAATCAAGAAACTTTAAACATTGGGGTGCCTCTTGCCGATCAGTAAAGCAAACCTTGGTTTATATAAATATCAGACTGGCAACAAGAAAAAAAAAGGCGGGACTTTACAAATTTAACCAAAGCATAGTGGATTGCTGTCTTTGGATACTAGATTTTTGACCTTTAAGAATTTAATTAAATATACAGGTAAAATACTACTGTTCTGTTGTAACCTGGTAATTAAATTACATTCAGTTTTCTTCTTCTGTTTTTGGATATTGATTATATAGACACCTTGCTTTGAAAATGGCTTTTAGAAAGTAAATCAAACCTTTTATGTGTGAAATAAAGCCAGTATAAAGTTTTAATTCATAAAATACAAAATATGAATATGAATATTTTCTGATGCAGAATAAAAATAAAAAAGGGATTGCAGCAAAGATTAGTTGTTATTTAATCTGCCAATCTATTGAGCCAAATTTTAATAAAACAAAAGTTTGTAGCAAAGGCAGCCTTTTTGATTGATATTAGCAAGTTGCCTTTGGAGCATGATTATTGGTTGATAACTTCAAAATGTTTCGGGTATATTGAAGTTCCTCAAATATTATTTTAAATACAGTGCTACGATATGCCACTGGTTTATCCACATTAATTCAATGGATCTTATATCCAAAGAAGTCTGCAAAGAAATGCAACTTTTGTTTTAAAAAGTAAATCTTAAATTTTTCTACACTTAAATAAGAATCAAAAGATAATTAACAAAATAATTCCATATTTCAAGATTAAAGTTTTCATGAAATCAAACTAATAGTCTTCATCTCAAAAATGTATATTCTTTAAAATAAAAAGGCAGCATTTTTAAAAATGTCAGTTTAGTTATGTTTTAGTTATTTATCTATTAAACTAATCTCAAAATCTATAAATCAATAGCGTTTTCATTCTAAACCAAATTTAGAGCTAGAGAAGTTGTTACAGAACAAACAAATATAACTGGGATGGACAACCCGGTATATTATTTCTTAATCATTGTGACATTGTTTCTAGTTGTTGGTAATCCAGAATCACATTCACTGAGATAGCCAGCCATATTAAATAAATAAAGAAGCCGTAGTTTACAAATCACAATGACTTGGTTTCACTAATCCCAAAACAAACCATTCTGTGCCTCTACAAAGTATATAAAGACACATACTGTATATTTATAATTTGTGTTTGTGGAAATGGTATGTGAAAACATTTTTGGCCTTTGTCCATTTCATAACTAATGTATATCTTTTTGTTATTATTTGAATTTAGTTAAATAAAAAAGAAATAATAGTCACCAAAAACCAAATGTACTTCATTCCAAGGACTCCTAAGTCCATTCTATGTGAATTCTGTCGTCTAGGCTGGCTCAGAACTTTCCACCTCATAGACAGCATATTGAGATACTACAGGAATATTATTGGTGACTCCAGATCAAAAATGGACAATTGCCTATGTCTGTCTATGTCTAGTAGAGAAGCCTGAATCCTAGAGAAATGCTGTATTATTATGTGTCAGTAATAATACCGTTTCCCCCAAAAGTAGACATCCCCTGATAATAAACCCAATCGGGCTTTTGAGTGCATGGCAATAAGGCCAAGCGCTTATTTCAGGGTTCAAAAAATACAAGACAAGGTCTTATTTTTAGAGAAACACATTAGTAAATTCTGTTATTCAGTATACAGCAGCCTTTCATCTTATATCCTTTGTATGTTTTATTAAGGAATTTTTTTCCTTTAAATCCTTTCAGTCAATAGGATAACTGACATATGTTGAAAGGAAAATTCATCTGGTTCAGTTCCAAGCTGGGAGAAGGACGCTGGAAATAATATGGAGGCTGATTGGAAAGATTCTGTTTATTGGGGGCTGCTTTCTACCTCTAAAAACATGTTTTCCATTTCTCCTTTGGGGAAATATAATATTCTGTCTTTTTCAATACTTCCCATATTTCATTCTTCTGGGGGGAGGGGCTTCCCACACATATCTAACATGCATGTTGCTTTATATATATATTTATCAATGTTTGGTATCTATAGCAAACTTAAGTATAGAACACTGCAAATTTTATTTATGTATTTGTATCCCAACTTTATTATTTTTACAAATAACTTACAAAGTTGTAATAAGTTTGTAATAAGTTACAAATAACTTAAGTTGTGAACATATCCAACACACTTTCTTCCTCCTATTTTGCCCACAAAAAATGTCCCTGTGAGTTGGGTTGGGCTGAAAGAGACTGATTGGTCCAAAGTCACCCAGCTGGCTGTCATGGCTAAGGCAGGACTAGAAGTCCTGGTCCCTTGCTTTCTAGTTTGCTGCTTTAACCAGTACAAGAAACTGGCTCTCCAGTCAGAAAGCCTTAGATTAAGATGGCACCATATATCAAGACAAGCATAAGCACTTTTTTATTTGACAAAACTTTTACGCAGACTTACTTAAATCATGCTAAGTAATGTGATCTATGTTGTTATGATAAAAAGGCAAGGAATATTATAGTAGATATGCATGCAATTAATATTTCATGAGAGGAAACTTATGGCAAATCAGGCTAATATTAACTGCTTTTATTCTGCCATCATACATTAAGATGGCAAAATAGTTTGTGAGGATAAATCATATTCTCAAAAAGAGTATCTTTTTTTTGAAAATATTATTTTAAAAATTTCTATCTTGACCTTCAATTATAATATACTTTAAATCATAGCCTCATTTTATCAATATGCAAAGCAGGGAAAAAAATTATCAACTAATGCATAAGGTTGTTGCTATATCATCCTTTCTTGATAAAATCTTAGGATCCTGTGCATTTTAATAAATTTCTTATATCCTGGAGCCATAAAAATGAATGAGATAAATATGGTGCAACAGTTTCTCTAAGGAAGCTTCCCTTTCCCCTTGCCCCCCCCCACTTTATTTTAGCAACAAAGAAATTGGAGAGCTGAGAGAAATACACTCCATACACATCTAAAATTAGAGAGGGTGGGGCAGCAGGCAAGCATGATAGGGAGCCAACTAAATCCTCACTATATTTAACCTACAGTAGGTAGGAGCTATATTCTCAATTATCTGTGACAGAGCAAGGGCATACAGAGTTAAGACCAGCATCTGGTTTCATAGGACTTTAGAAAACATATCACTCAGATAACGTAATACAGTGCTTGGCAAGAATCTGTAGCATGCTGCTAAAGGCCAACAGGACCACATGTAAAGCCCGATAAAAATAAAAGCACTGAGGCTGAAAGCTGCCAGAAGAGAATATGAAAAGGACAAGCTTTCATTTGCTGTGTTATCTTTCCAAGTTTTTCCTTCAGTTGTCTCTCTCTTGCTTCCAGACAGGACGAAATAACACTGGGATTAAAAGGATGGTAACACACCAAACAGCTGCAAATAAGCATCCTAGTGAACAGTGCACAGTTCAGAACACACACACATCACTTTTTAACATCTATTGTATATAATTTTATTCTTTTCCATGATAGCTGTTCTTGGTTGTTGGATAAAAAAGTTTCTTGAAAAGCACCATGAACTAATTTAGAATCTGTCTGTGAACTGTTCTGCAATTTTCTTTTCCAATCTCACCCCTACTAGCAAATGAATAGATTAGAATAGAATAGAATTCTTTATGGCCAAGTGTGATTGGACACACAAGGAATTTGTCTTGGTGCATAGACTCTGAGTGTACATAAAAGAAAAGATACATTTGTCACGAATCATAAGGTTCAACATTTAATGATGAATGAACACTGGATTGGATACAAGTGACCAAGCTTCTGAGATGGTAATTATCCGATTCTGGAACAGCTTGCTAAGAGAGAAAAAATTGCTTTTAATTATTCATTTTAGGATAAGTTTCAAGAACACTGTCACTGGCATATTTTTTTTTAGTTCTTCTCATACTGTATTTTTAATTGACTGTTGTTTTTTAAAATGTTTATTTTTGAACTATCAAGGTCATGGAGCCTCAAGAAAAGCCAATTTAGAATGAGGAGGGGGAGATGATCAGGAACTTTATATCCACCACCGAATGTTTGCTTTGAGGGAGAAGTATATATCTTCCTTTCAAAAGTAATTCACTTGCTTTTTCCCCTCACATGCACATAAATGCAATAAACAAATCAAAGATATTCTTAACAATAATAGAATGCTCCAAGCTCTCATGAGAAGTTTCTTTTCTACTGTTAATCTATAAGGAACAGAATTGGAATTTTAGAGAGAACGTGAGATCCAATGGATACAAAAGAGTGTAAGAAGCAAGAAACAAATTTCAAAGGAAAGGAACTTGCACAAAGTCTACACACTTGGCTTCAAAGAATGTTGTTTTAATGTATCAATCATTTATTGAGTTAATGTGAATTCAGTTAGCATTTATCTACCTATTAGCATTTCCCAACTCAGCACTGTCTGATCATCCTAAAAATATTCTTTTAACATAAGAGCTTTGATATACTCACTTTAAATGTGTGCATACGGGTGTATATAAATTGTCAATATGAGCAATTTTGTGTTTGTAGTTTTTCTTATCTTCTTTGGGCAAAGATTTCTGCACCTTTTTTTAATCTTCCCATCATATTAATAGGTAAGTAAGTTCCACTGTTGTTAAAAATAATCATTCATTTGGGGGAGGATCATTGCACTTAATATGAAATGTAGCTCCTATTGCAACCGTCTAGTCATCCCGTTTTAATCAGTTGTAAGGCAATTACATGCCTGAAGCTTAAATGGAACTGATCAGATGAAGGAGGAGAACTGATGCTCTACTGATCAAAGGTGTGGAGATACTTGGAGATAAGCAAATTGGTACTGATTCTCCATAATGGAATGTAGAATTCCTTGTGACCCAAACATTTATAAAGGGAGACTTCTCTCTTATACATTGAAAAGTTCTTGCTTTGTGAGAAATCTTCAGTTTGTTTGGTTAAAAGCTTACAATCAAACAAAACGTGTGTTTTCATACAGCTAAATACTGGGTTGTACATCTCAGAACAAAGAATGCAGATTATGCCTGGAAGAAAGAAGACTCCCTTCTTGGAAAGCAGCCAGTGGAAAAAGGAGGTAGTTGAGGTCTTTTTTTTTTTTTTATAATTAGCACTTTATGGAATCTCAGTGTATTATTCCAGCAAAGATGCTTATTTCAGTGTGATAATGTACAAGGCAATCTTATCTTAGCAGAATTGCCCTTTCAAGCATCTTAGCAACAGAACTGAAGACCTCAGACATTATGCTGTTAAAATACACTCTGACGATTTGTTTAGCTTATGCTAATAAAATATAAATGTATGAAGTGGATGTTTCACTAATCAGAGAGCAACAGTAGCTTTAATTTAGGACTCGGTGTAAAATCTTCTATAATTCCCAATTTCCACCATCTCCTTCCTCTTTACAGCTGCAAAGTAAGATTAGGGGCAGAGGCCCCTAAATTATTTTATTGTGTGAAAATTTAAAAAGAATTTTGAGAAGGCACAGTACGTTCATTATTGCCTTAAGATTTAAATAGTTGGATCATAATTTCTCCAATTCTGTTGTATCCACACAAGTCTGGTTAGCTTAAAACAGAAACAAAAATGTTTATTTATTTATCTTTATCAGTTAAGATTACATCTGCAGTAACTATCTTATCAGTATTTTGGAAATTAAATCATAGTTCTAATTCTATATCATTCTATAGGACATCTTTTAATTTTAGGATTCCAGTCTGAAAGTAACTATCTTATGTTGATACAGATTCTTAAGTAACAGTTTCTGTTACACAAGACATAGGACCCTATAACCACATAGCATTTCATAAAACTAACATCCTTAAAATCTTTTCCATTGAGACCGAGATTAAAAACTGTAAAATTAGCCTGTTTGGTATGAGCTTCCTCTCCTGAAATATTGATTGTATACATAACTACTATACTATTCCTTGCCTTTTTATCAGTAACAGGGTAGATGACATTATGTTTTAAGTAATACTCCATAAAAGTTTTGCCATATAAGGAAGTGGTTGTTTAGAGATCTAGAGATAATTTATCCCACACACTAACAACAATTTGGCCTAAATGTGACTTTGAAATTCAGAGCTAACATGTCAGTACACCACCTTGGAATTAATTGGAAGCAGGCCAGCCAAAATTATCTTCTAAATACCAAGAGTATTGCATAATGTAAATATACTGTATGCTAATTGTGCATATAATTGTAAGTATCTGTTATACTGCATTAAAGAGTAGTTGTGTGTACTTCAACATGTTATAAATTGTAATATTTTAGAATCTCATACTATACATTGTAGTTGCATGAATGATTTTTTTTCTTACCCAGTGGATTTAAGGCTTTAATCTGATCAACTTGCTAATAAAGACTATTGTGCAGACTTCCCATTGCTAACACCAACAACAAAACAATGATCCATTTATCATAGATCATCATGTAACAGGAAAGAACACAGGATTCCCTTGGTTTTGAAGATTACACTTTCTGCAGCTAAGACTTGCAGACAAAAAAACAGGCTGTGAATTCTAAAGCTGTGTTCTAATTCTTTGCCACTAGCCATTGTGTATATCTTGATTGACCTTTCATATCTGTGGTGTCTTTCAGAGAATGCTTTCTTGTATGTAAATTGTAGGCATGGGAATGAGTCCAACCACTTAATAGAACAGCTTAAAAAGGGGTTGCATTATCTTTATGTAAGAAATACAGTTGAATTTATGATCTGCCTCCCACAAATAGAGGCTCCTTCTATCCATGCACTCCTTCTAATCCTTTCCAGCATTTTACTGGAAAAACAGAGACTGATATAACTTTCCAATGCCTGTTTTGCTGTTCTGTATTCTTCCTCCATTGCTCTGGAGAACTGTGAGACCTGCAGAACACCACTGGAGATGACAATCAGAATTGCAGAAATCATTCATAGTCAATAAGATGCTAAGTAATCAAATGATGTCTTTCCTACACCTGCAATACTGTATCTCCAACTGCACTCCATTGATGGAAGAAACACTCCCATTGTTGAAGGAAAACCAATAATCAATCTGGGGGTTGGGTTGAACTGGACTACTAAACCAAAATGTGGCTATCTTGTTTGTGGCCCAGTGCACTGTAGACAGCCAGCCACTGTGATTTGTTGGTGCTTCACTGTCGTACAAACCAAACAGTTGAGTTAATTTCATAATCGTGGATTTAATGATAAGTTATAAGTTGTGAAAATATAGCTGTGGAAATAATCAAATAAATAATAGACAAATTTTCTTAGCAGTACTTTTACAAATTTTTGGGGGGGAAAGTGAACTTTATTTTGTATTTATGATGGCTGCTTTAGTGTAGAATGTTTTAAAAATACATTTCAATACAGGTAGTCCTTGACTTACACCATTCATTTAGTGACCATTCAAAGATATATCAGCATGGGAAAAAGTTACTTATGACCATTTTTTACAGTTAAAATAATTGCAGCATCCCCAAGGTCATGTGATCATGCTTGGCATGATCCTAAGGTCATATGTCATCACCTTTTGCAACATTCTGGCAAGCAAAGTCAATGGAGAAACCAGATTTACTTAACAACCATGTTCCTAACTTAACAAATGTAGTGATTTACATAAGAAATGTGGCAAGAAAGATAATAAAATGGGACAAAACTCACTTAACAGATGTCTCACTTATCAGCACAACTGTTGGGCTCAATTCTGCTGGTAAGTCGATGACTACCTGTAATTGTATGCATTTATTATCCATTCAAATGCAAGTATATGATTACAAATAACATAAAAAAAACAATTTCATTATATAATCTGAATTTCCTTAAGATTAAATTAGCTTCAGTCTCATAAAAATCTTCCTGCAATTTGTCCAAGTTAAATAAAGACTTCAAATATCTGCTTATACAGTAAATATCTCAATACAGTCATAGCCATTTCAATCTGTCATCTTGATGCCTGTTTTTGATGAGACTGTGAATAAAGGATCATAGTGTGACGGGATGGTACATTACCATAAATCAGGTTTTGTGAAAGACCTTTCTGTTCACACGGCCTGCAGTTCGTAATTACCATGGTAATCTACTCTGAAATATCAGCTCTTAGATACATCAAAGGGATACCGCAATAGACTACTCAACTTACTCACCACCTAAAGGTTAATTTGTGTATAACACGGTTTTCATAGTCAAAGTAATATTTACTAAGGTAATAGAAATCAATTTCACATTAACTGCAAATGGAGGGGAATAAACTCATTCATACATCCATATATATTACATATATTATTCATGCTTGGCTAAAAATATAACCCATGTTTTTACTGTTGCTGTTAGAGAACCTGGCTTGTCTGAGAAAACTATAATCATAATCTTGCTTTTTCTCCAAGCATACTTTAAAAATATTTACTGTATTTTAAAATATTTACTGTATTTTAAAAATACAGTAAAAATCCATCATACAATGCATTGCTAAAACTACAGTAATTCTTTCATTTCCAAAATTTCAGATCAAGGACAATTATCAAATATACATCTTTCAGTACTTTGTTCAAATAATAGTGGTGATTTATTAAGAAATGTGCTTTGGAATGCTGAATTCCAAATGCGGATTGGCAATCCCTATAAATAAGTATTTATCTAATACATAAACCATTCTTTTGTTGTATTTTAAGTTAATAACCCTTCAAGAGACTGCCTGGACAAGCAGCAAGAAAAACAATTATTGTATTTAAATGCTTTGAAAATTTTCTTCAGAAAAAAATATAGCAATATGACAGAATAGTATAGTTGTAACAGGGATTTCATATGATAATCAGTAAATAAAATTAACAAAAATGAGCACTAGGTGAAAATTTCAATTTCTCTGTTGCTGAATTACTTCATGCAAAGTCATACAAATTAGAAATGGAAAGGGCATAGAAATAAATTCAAATTTGTTCAGTAATCTTATACAGCTGACCAGCATCCCAGTTGGTTAAGTTTCCCTCATCCCAGTTGATTAGGTTTCATCACATGTCATTTGGGTGCAAAATATTGTAAGATTTTGCTAATTCTTATGAGATCTTTAATGGGCAACATTCCCCTCTTGGGGAACGAAGCTTTAGGAGAAACTCAGTGCAAATCTGGTGCATTCCCCTGGCAAAGTCTTAATGCACCCATTTTCATAAAGCAACAAAAATCATGCCATGAAAATGAGTGTTTTTTTAACATTTTTGCTTTTCAGGAGGCAAAATTGTGGGCTACATGCATTATACCCTTGACTTCTATGAATGACATAGTATGCAGTGACCTTTTGGAGGTATAGGGCTGTTATATATATATATATATATATATATATATGTATATATTATCCCATTTATATCCCGCCCTTCTCCGGAGACTCAGGGCGGCTTACAATTAAGCACAAGCCAATGTGCTTAGC
>JANHFM010000823.1:108325-126327 GCA_032468115.1 Grayia smithii
TATAAGACGCACCCAGATTTTCACCCTCTTTTGGGGGGTAAAAAGGTGCGTCTTATACTCCGAAAAATACGGTACCTGAAAATTCATTCAGTACCTCACACATTTATTTTAGATCTTGACATTGGCCATATAAAAATATATTTAAAATATGTCTCTTCCAGTTGTCTTAAAGGTTTTGTAAGTCAGTATACATATATTTTAAAACAGCTGGGATTTTTGAACATGGGAGAGATGATAAAGATGATAGCAATAGCACTTAGACTTATATACTGTTTCACAGTGCTTTACAGTCCTCTCTAAGTGGTTTACAGAGTCAGCCTATTGCCCCCAACAATCTGGCTCCTCATTTTACTGACTTAAGAACGATGGAAAGCTGAGTCAACCTTGAGATGCTGAGAATTGAACTGCTGGCAGCCAGCAGTCAGCAGAAGTAACCTGCAATACTGCATTCTAACCACTGTGCCACCATGGCTCATATGATGATGTTTATCCAGGTGCATGTGGGAAGGAAGTAAAGGGGTGTCTCATTAGTTAATGAGAGATTCTGTTTGTGGTTCTGACCTGAATTATAAAGCAACATAGAGTTAGAGTCCTAGCTAGGGTAGAAACAGAAAGAATGTTAGTAAAGCAAGCCAGATTGGAGTTTAGCTAAATGAAAGCCAAAGGGAGCATGTAAAGGAGAAAAGGTAGGAAGCTGAAATCTTCATATAATTTGGACCTGTAAAAATGAGATACTGTTTATATCAGTAGTGGGTTGCAAAACTCATCGCTATCAGTTCGCACGCATGCACGATGCTTCTGCACATATGCAGAAGCGTCCGGCATGGGTAGGTGGAGCCTCCTGCCACCACTACTGGTTCGCCGATCCAGGTAGAACCGGTAGCAACCCACCACTGGTTTATATGCATACATGCAACTGTAAACACTCATATATTCCATATCAGGCTTCCCAGAGAGGCCACAGACATTAAAGTTAGGAACATATACATGCCATCCACCAGTTATATGTAGCAAATGCTACAAGACATGAGTATCAGATAAATATATACTTTATGATGAAATTTCTTATTAATTGCTAATATAGAAACTGATTTATTTACTTGACATGTAGTAAAATTTCAACCATACAGAATTAGTCATAGATCCTATTTATGAGAAAACTGGGAGCCACATTAGATGAAATGGAACTACATCAGAAAAGTAAATGGAAATATTTTGTAAGGTACACATTCAATTATGTAGTATATGTTTAAATTATAGCCCTGTAGTTTAAACAGACAGGGAGAAGGCATGTTTGCATGCAAATAAAAGGGAGAAATTGACTTGCATGTCATCTCCTAATCAAAGTTATATTATTATAAGCTATTACTGATGGATAGTTACAGTCAGTTTGGCTTTGGGTTTTAAAAATATTCTCAACTGCTTGAAATCCTAAAGCTTATTTTGAGTGCCAGTTATTCTTTTTATCTGGAGTTTTATTTACTTCTTAGAATACAGGCTTTGATTAGTTCAGTTCTTATTCCTCATCTGGTTTGCTATCAGTTCTAAAAGCAGGAGAAGTAATTGGTGATGATGATGCTTATCTTTAATCATCAGAAACTATACTTTTGAATATGAGCAAGTTCACTTTTGAAAAGTTAGACTGCAATGCACCGGAGGTAAGAGATGAATGTGAGATTTTTAGTATCAACTTAATCCCATAATAGGCCCTTGATTGTAATCTTAGATTGCCACACACTCTGGGATGACTGTCAAGTTGATTTTAGAGTGGGTTTTGTTCTTTGCCGGGGTTGCATTTCAGAAGTCAGGAAAAGGCTTAGGTTTTGGCCTACATTTCATTCTCTCATACTTCACCATAAGCTGTAAATTCATTTTTAAAGCATGAAAGTAGATTTCCAAGTACAACAAGAAATGTTTGTTCTGGAGCCAACACATATCAGAAAATAAACAAACAAGGGACCGAAAGAAAGGTATGATGATGAGATTTTATACCATGTTCAGAAGAGCTGTGATTTTAACTCCTGAAGATTCATTATGAACATAGGGTAATCTAATGCTGTGCTATTTTCCAGGTGTTGAATCTGGTTCAATCGTATGTCACTCTTCGAGTGCCCCTCTATGTATCTTATGTCTTCCATTCACCTGCAGCAGTTGGGGGCTGGCAACATTTTGACCTGCAATCTGAGTTGAGGCTCACTTTTGTGTATGATACTGCCATTCTATGGAAAGACGGCATTGGAAGTCCACCAGAAGCAGAACTGCAAGGTAAATTATAAATATTTTTTTTTCTTTCCCAGAACCTTTTTACCTTAAGAGATTAGTCTGGAAAACTGGCTACTACAAGATGTGAAAACTCAGCCTCTTAGACACAATTAGACATTTGTGGCTATGGAACTTCACAAGAAAAGAATAGCTGGTTTCTAGGCTAGATTGCGGTAAACAACTTTATCCAGCCATTTGCAAAGTGACAGCTGCTTCAATGCCAAGCTATCTTTTAAAACAGCAGTTCTCAACCTGTGGGTCATGACCCCTTTGGGGGTCAAATGACCCTTTCACAGGGGTCGCCTAAGACCATCGGAAAACACATATTTCCAATGGTGTTAGGAACCGAGACACCGCTCCTCTATCAATATAGGCTCAATATAAGTCCCGTGGGCTGGCACAACAGAATTAAAAGCAAACTGAAGAGGAGGTGGTGAAGGCACCAAGGCGGCGGCAGCGACGGGGCTGAGTCGTCAGCTTCAAGCAAATGGCAGAAGCGGGAGGGGAGGAAGGCGAGGCAGAGCGGGAGACAAGGCGGAACTGCCACCAGCAGCAGCAGAGGTGGGAACAACAATGGAAGCACTGCCAGTGGCCAAGAACAGCCTTACAATAGGCGGCGGTGGCAGCAGCAGCAGGGACTCCTCAGGAAACGGCCAAGTCCACCACCCCTTTGCCTGCCTCCTCACCTCCCTCCCCACCATGGAGACACACCAGGGGGCAGCAGCACCGAGAAAAGGGAGCCGTGACCAACGTCTGAGTGTGCTGCGAGGGAGAGGAAGGGGAACTACCAAAGATTGCACTGCTTTGGAGAAAGGCATCCAGTGGGGGTCACCACAACATGAGGAACTGTATTAAAGGGTCACGGCATTAGGAAGGTTGAGAACCACTGTTTTAAAACAGAATTTGAAATATTTGTGTTATTTTATTTTCATGTTTATTGCTTTATTTTATTATAGCAATGATTTTGGTTTCTTACCCACACAATGCTGACTAAGTCTTGTGGTACTTGCAATCCAACACATTTGAATGATACCAAACAACTCATCTTTTTATGAATATTTCTAAAATATATAATGATTGCTTACATCTAGGGTCTCTTTACCCAACCAGTATGCAAATCAATGATGAAGGGCGATTGGTGGTCCATTTCAGGACTGAAGTTCGATTCAGGGGCCAGTTCATAATATCCCACCCAGGTAAGGCCAGCATTTTGTATGTTTTCTGAGTATCTTTTCTGAGCTAAAAATCACTTTGTGGGCCTATGACAAGAGACTTTGGGATTTAATGTGAATCACATAAACAGTAAGGAACTTATGGTTTGAACTGGGTTTTATCATCTATTCATGAAAAGCTTTGGATTCTCTAGTGGGAAGAGAGAATTTTTGCCAATTTCATTCTGTCTTCAAAACACACAGCAAGGATTTCCTGATTCTACATTACTTACTAGTCCATCTTCTTGTATCCTGATCCTTTGGTTTCCTAGACTGGAATAGAAAAGATAGTTCCATTCCAAAGTGTGTTGGATAACATCAATGAAATTTATCATAAAACGGGTCTTTCACTTTTGCAGGTACTTCTCTGACTTCTATGGTGATGTCATCTGACCATCCTGGCCTTACATTCACATTGAACCTTTCTCGAAGTGAGCAAACTTTCAATCAACCAATGCAGCAATGGAAGTTTCTTTCCGATTTTGCTGTGAGTACTAACATTAGTATTTTGTGGTAGTTTTTATTGTTTTTTTAAAAAGAACCAACATTAGACTCATTTATACTTACAAGCCTGTGATGTTGAGATTTAGATTAGGTTGCTACTAACCTACTTTTTAAAATAATTTTTACTGTGCTATAAATAATCACATGTAAACAAACCATGGCTTAATGTATTGCTTGAAAATAGACTGGATGGCTTAGGAGCAGATATTTTTACATGCATGTTCAGTAAGAATACAAGTGTATGAGTCAGTTGTGTGTTTTAAGACTATATATGGTATCACTGATATATATATTAATCTCAATGTGCACATCTTTGCTATAGTGTTATTTCTGTAGAGTGTTATATTAGGTTAAGGTTTGTCAGAAAAAGAAGTGCATGTTATGGATATATCAGAATCAGTTAGGCATCTACTGATGCAGATTTTGTCCATGCCATGGATTCAGAATCCCAATGATTTTGTGTAAGTATAGTAAAAATAATTTTTAAAAAGCCATATGCCAAATGTTCCACTGATACACGTAATCATTATTTGTTTTCTTGTTGATAAATAAAATTTATATCCATCCATCTCATAGGAGGTGACTCTGGGTGATATACAACAATTAGATTAATTAAATATATTAAAATAATATTTATTAAAAATACAAAACAGTCATAATAAAATATACAAATCACCAGGTTCAAGACAGAATAAATCAATGATAATGATGGAGCCATCTTTAAATATCACCGGTCTCTTGGAACCCCTATGGTTGATAACAAAGCCAGGTCTGCATGGATTTACAAAACATTAACAGAGATCAAGCTAACCTCAGTTTGTGGGAAGTAATGTTTCACAAGGTGGGTGCCATGGCAGAAAAGGCCTGCCTTCAGCCACCTGCCAACTATAAGTCCTTAGATGGGGCCCAAAGCAGGCTTCTCTGCCAGATCTAATCTGGTCTCATGCCATTAATGGTTTTATAAGTTAAAAGTTGCACCTTCAATTGAACCCAGAAGCAAACTGGCAACCAATGCAGCTCACAGAGTGTGGTATGTGCTGATCTAAAAGTACACATAACTGCCTGCACTGCCGCCTTCTGTGTCAGTTGAAACTTCAAGATACCCTTTCAAAGGTTTCTTATTTGATTTGTATCAGTTAATACAGGTAGTCCTAGACTTACAACAGTTCATTTAGTATATTTAGTATCAAAATTACAACAGCACTGAAAAAAGTGACATAACCGTTTTTCACATTCCCATGGTCAGTTGATCAAAATTCAGATGCTTGGCAAGTGGTTCATCTTTATGATGGCTAGAGTGTCCCCGGGATCACTCCAGATCAGCTTTTGTAACCTTCTGACAAGCAAAGTCAATGGGGAATCCGGATTCACTAACAACCATGTTACTAACTTAATAAATGCAATGATTCACTTAACAATGGTGGCAAGAAAAGTCGTAAAATGGGGCAAACTCACTTAACAAATGTTTCATTTAGCAACATAAATTTTGGACTCAATTGTGGTTGTAACTCAAGGACTACCTGTATTTTAGTTTCTGTATCTTTTTCCAGGTACGTGACTATTCTGGCACTTACACTGTGAAACTTATCCCCTGTGTTGCCATGCCCAGCCAAGAATATACCCAGCCTGTCATCTGCAGCCCACGGGAGCCAATCACTTTTGATCTAGATATCAGGTTCCAACAGGTAAAGTATTTCAGGACTTTAATGTTCTCAACTAATGAAGCATTTTGGTACATTGAAAACATCACTTGATATTGGCTTAATTGCAATATCAGGGCCAAAAATCTGAATTAGTTTTACTTGTTTGTTGTTATAAAGTGATTTAGAAAACTGGCCCCTAAATATTTAAAATTCTAACAACACTCTTTTTGTACTCTCTCTAAATCAAAATCTGGTCTTTTTGGTTGGTTTTTCTCAACTTGAGATGGCATTAGGGCTAAACATTTAGAATTCTGACAATTAGAATTGCAACTTATCTGAAAATTGTCTGATTAGAGAAGTGTGTCCTAGATTTATATTGCCTTTAAAGTAGAGATTACGGCACTAAACACGAGTATATCTATAAATGTCTTTGATTTAGGACTGACAGTTGAAAATAACAGCCATATATTAAACTCTTTCGTCTCTTCTAGTAACATTTAGTCATATAAATGTTGTCTCACAGTTGCATGTCTCTAGGATTTCATGCAATCTTTTCTGTATAATGGATTATAATGGATTCTGCCTTATAAGGGATTATTAGAAGTCACTTTAATGCAGAAGAATTGTCTTAGAACATCCTTCTATCACTATGCTGTATCAGTTGTTTTGAGATTATGCCATCCAATAAAAGAATTGTACGTCCAGTGGATTGGGATGTCATTACGTTGGGTAAAACTGCATTACAGGAATTGTTTTCAGCAGGATTGAATATTGCCAGACATCAGTTTATTTTAAGTTGCGTTTGGGCTTTTTTGACTGGAGCACCTATTTAAAATTGCTGTTTCTTTCTCTGAAAAAATATTTATTTATTCACCCAACCAAACAACTTGGATACTGCCCGATTCCAACCAACTCTACGATTTTTCCTCTAGGTGGTTGTTTGATCAGGTCAACCTACATTTACAGATTTTATACTTGAAAAGCTGTGAGAAGAAATTCAAGGTTGCACATTTATGTAGAACAATGGCACTATAAAAAGCATCTAGTAATCTTGAAGCAATTATTTATAAACACAGATCATGGACCACTCTGCTCTTTAGTTTTACTCTCTTGAACACTTTGAGTATTTCTAATAATCTTGAGAATAAACTGCAATTAAATCATTACTAGGTTTTTCCTAGAAAGACTATTGAAATTACTTCCCTAGTCTTTGTTTTATACAGGTCAGTGACCCAGTAGCAGCTGAATTTAATCTCAATACGCAAATGTTTCTGCTATCCAAGAAGGATCTTTGGCTGTCTGATGGCTCTCTGGGATTTGGAGAAGAAACTGATGTCTCATTCATGGAGGGTAAAGTCTGCTTTAACATACAGCCGAGTAGACCAAAGAAGCATTCTGGCCACACTTGTCAAATCCCTTTTGTTAACTGCAGTATGGGATAATGCTCTGAAGAATCCTGTCCTCTTATACTACAATATTTGTTATTGAGAGAGAAGGGAATTTTTGTCCACTTGTACTATGAATTAAAAAGCATATTTAAAATTACAGTGGTGCAGATGAACAATCATCTTTGAATGAAATGCTTCCTTCTAAAAATTAAAATGCATTGTGTAATGTGACTCTGCAAAAAAAATTTCCTTAGGAAGCAAAATTCCTGTTTTTATATTGACTAATACCTTACTCAAATTGTAACTGGGATGACCAAAAGATATATTAAATCACTAGTGTAACATAATATAAATTATCTTTACTTGTGTCCTGAATAAAGGCTGACCCCTGGTGAAGAAAAATAGAATTGCAGGAATTTTTTCTAGAGCAAGTAAAATGCTGAACTAAGCATCTAGGAGCAATATAAAGCATTTATCTTAATAGCTCAAAGTAAGGGCAGTATTTATATAGAATTGTGAAATAATACTAGCTGACCATTGTTGAGGGATGAATACACAGAACTGTTAAAATATGCCAGTATAAAAAATATTTTAAAAATATATAAAATAAATCTAGTTTATCCAGAATGTCATGCCTTTTCTTCTTTAAGTCAGGCGCAATGTGCGGTGATGCATGGAAAATAATTTCCTATGCTGGCTTCCTGGGCCTAGCATGTCCTCACAAAGTGATAGAATGTTGGGTTAATGTTATGACAATATATGCCAAGCATATATTGTTCATAAATATTGTTGTTCATAAATTTCAAACCTTTGTAGTTTAAATGTAAATTGTGACTTACATTATTTCATTTGTACAGTTATACATTTATTTAATTTATATTGTAGGGTTTTTAAACTTAAATTTTAACATTAGTAATGTTTAATTATTGCATTATAGATTGTATTGATTAACAATTTATTAGCTACTCAAACAACATGATTACATCTGGGAAAACAGGACTTGGATTTACTATATATATACATACACAGACACACACACACATATATCAGTCTGTGTAATATCTTGCAGGCTTGGAGATCATTTTTCATTTAAATGGCATGCCAAGAGCCAGATTTCCAAAATCATAAACTTATCTGGAATAAAAAAATAAATTTGATTTTTTAAATATTTAAAGTAAATTCGGATTATGGTTAATGTGATTATCTTAGTCTGTTAATTTTACTTTTCTGTCACATGAAATATTATTACTTGGTTATTGAATTTGAGATCTTGGGGAATTACATCCAAGCACTTTTCGAGCCACAGTGTTTGTTTGATCTCATGTTTCTTTAATTCTAGGTTCTGAAATCTACGGTCGTGTCATGGTGGATCCCGTTCAGAATTTAGGAGAACCTTTCATCTGTAACATTGAGAAGGTGTTCTTATGTACAGGGGCTGATGGGTATGTTCCCAAGTATAATCCAAGTAACAAAGAATATGGTTGCCTAGCTGACTCACCTTCCCTATTGTACAGATTCAAAATCCTGGTATGTATGCTAATACTGGACTAATAGATTGTCATAGACATCATTATTAACTTTAAACTTAATAATATACCACTATTTCTTTATTCCCTAGGATAAAGCTCAACCAGATACACAAGCGAAAATGTTTGGAAATATGGCATTCCACGCCAAACTAGCAGTTGACCATATTGATGGCCATCCTTTGGTAAAACAGCCTGGTTCTGATGGATTCAGCCTGCTCTCAACTCCATTATTCCAGGTAAAAAAAATGGTGGATCATATTCAGGAGTGAAATTCATTTACCTTCGCTACCGGTTCGCAAATGTGAGTGTGTGCGCCTCCACCACGCATGTGCAGAGCCTTCTGCACATGTGCAGAGGGTAAAAAATGGGATGTGATGACGTCCAGACAGGTGGGCAGAGCCTCCCACTGCTGGCGCTACCGGTTCACCCGAGCCGGATAGAATTTCACCACTGATCATACTGTTATTGCATGAAAACCACTACATGCCGGTTAGCTGTGCAGCTACTGGAGTCTGTCTTTTTCATTTTGCTTTGTTTTCTATTTTATTTCATCTGGGTTTTTTTGTTTTTCTTTAATCTAATAGGTAGCAGTGGGTCGAGAATGGTACATCCACACCATCTACATGGTTCGATCACGTGAAAATGCTCATAAGGGCCTTGGAAAAAGAAGTATTGAGTACCACCATGTTTTATCTTGCAATAACAGCACTTCACATCTTAGTCGTTCTCGGAGAGCTGTTTCTGATATTCCTGCTCTCGCCCAAGATATTGGTGCTGATAAGAATAGAGGAACAAATATCCAGCATATAGTTCTTGACCGATCTAATAAAATTACATTCAAGCAGAAAGAATGGTCTCCAGCAGGTAAACCTTATGAAAAGCCAGTCCTGCAAATTCCAGGAAGTAATGCAGAAGACAAGATTATTCCTATTATTGGAGGTGCCTTTGGACTACTGCTTCTTCTCTGCACTGTTATAATTATTATATTACTTCTGAAGCGAAAGGGACATTCAACTGATGGAAAAACAAGCTCATTTACCAATCATTCCAACAGTAATGAAACTATGACTACACAGCAGAGCAATAGTGATAGCTCTGAAGTTTAATAGCATTGATGACCCTTTGAAGATCCTACATAATGGAAACCACATGGGGCTGGGCTGGGGGTGGGGTAGATATCGAATTAGGCTGCTACAGTTTTGGTGCTATGTTGTGTGAGATTCCAGCATTTGGAAGAAAAGTATAGCAAAGATAATCTATATAGAAATGTGACTTATTTATAACTTCCCCCACAACCAATTCCCAGGAACACAGGATGATCTCCTGGAATGCCATGTTAATTAAATTTAGCATTTCCCCCCTGAAATGGTGCTTTTTTAAAAAAAAAACGTTAGCAGGTATAAGTGTGCCTTATCTATCAACATGAAAGCCTGGTGCTATTCAAAGGGATATTGATTTCCTTTTCATTAAATTGTATAGTGTTTAGATTTATACCATTTTTATATGAAAAATGGAGGGAGGTTAAGAAAAAAGGTAAAATTTTAACTAAATGGGATACAAGCAAATATCTATAATTAAATCTCATTGGAATCTGTATTGATAAGCAAAACACTATTGGAAAAATACTGAACTTATTTAAAGAGAACGTTTCTTGAATGTTTTAATATACAAGTATTACAAATAGTCTTTCATACCACATTCTGCAATGTTCTGTACTTATGTAATATAAATGTCATAAAACTAAATCATTATTAGATTATTACTCCAATTGCTTGCAGTTAGTCGTATTTTATTTATGTTAGCTCAAATAGCTTTCTCTTAATGGAACTTGGAAAATATTGTAAAATATTGTGAATAACTTACATGACCTTAACTGCCTGGAAATTTCAGAGTGTCCTTTTTAAAAAAAAAACAAAAAACTGCCACTTAGCTAAGCAATCATAGCAAATTTTGTGTCAACACATGCAACTGTTAAAAAAATTATGTGACAATTATTACCATGTTATTTTGGGGAAAAAAATCATTCTGGGAAAGGGCTATTCAACATTGTTTTACAAGAATCAAGATGGCACTTTGCTATTACCTGAATAAAATAGTGCCATATTTTCAAAGCTGGTAACCCCCTTTTTTATTTCAACTTTAATAATGAATAAGATAGAATTGCCTTCAGTTCTAAAGCAACTTTCCATGCCAGATTGATAGAATCTATATAATTTCAAAATAAGTAAAAGTAAGTTATTGCCTCTGTCTTGAGCTTCTGTGGTGTGGAATTAATCAGCATATACTAAATTTGGTTACAGAATTTATATATTTCTCACATAGTAGGTTTTTGCCCCAGACATCTGGAAAGTTTTAGATTCAAATGAGTTTTCTTACAGGAAAACAAAGTACATTAATAATAAGATTGCGTCAACTTATTCAAAAGCTACACCAATTTCAGTACAATCTACTCGTAAATGTCTATGTGAGATCAAAGCTTTAATTAATCAGGATGCTGTGGAAAGTATTTTGATATACTAAAAACTATCCCTAGTTAATTGGATAGCCAGTTTTATTTTTTAACAGCAATTGTGTTGTTAAAACAAAGAATTTCCTTTTTCTCATGCTTAGGAGGAAACGCCTGTTAATGGTGCTTGGACACTAATTTGTCTATAAGCAAATTAATTAAGATTCATCTTTTTAATTGATACAATCATTATGCATTAGTTATCTATTTTTCTTGTCTACAAGGAAATTCTCAGAATGATACTACTAACCAATCTCTAAATTATAATAACAAATTTAATACTGTATGCTAGTTTCCTTTAAATATTTTAAACTAATCAATCAAAAAATAACTAGCATAGAAAAGTCTCCTGCTTTATAGGAGAAAACTATTAATAATGGATCTTCCAGTTGCTGCTGCTGCTGCTGCTTCTTTCGTTTCATGTAGGGCAACGCACATTTCAAGATTTGGAAATGTGCATTGTATAAGAAGAGCAGCTCTCTACTATTCATTAAAGCAAACCAACATTTGTGGGTTTCAAAGCTAGTATGAATAGCCCCAATATCTTTCCAAATGACAATAGCAATATATTGTTATCCATCTGTACCGGCTAAATTCAAGTTACTCACATCGGAGGACCATGCTGTATTTTCTTCAGCACCTTATGCCCAGACATAGTAGGTAGTTTCGATTTCTCCTCTTCCTTTCTTTTTTGTTAAGTCAAAGTAGTTTAATGGTTCAGTTATGAAGAAATGTATGAAGTCTGAAAAATTCTCAATGTAAAATTGACGATAAGATTCTTTTGTTTAAGAAAGTCAAAATTTGCAAGGTTTATTTTAATTAGCTGTAGTAATTAGCTGCAGGTTTATATACTTGATTGATTTATGTTTATCATATGTTAATCGTTGGTTATTTATTCAGTCAAAATCATAACCTTAATATCTTAACTGTAGACTTTCACATTTCCAGGAGTACCAGTTATATTACCAAGCAGTTGGAAGATTATTTCACTAATATGATACATATACTATCTATGTTGAAGCACTAAAGAAAGAAGCAAACACTGATAGTCCCAAAGGTGCTTTTTTCAAAAGGCAACTGGACTTTGTTTTTTCTTTGAAGACGTTTTGCTTCTCATCCAAGAAGCTTCTTCAGCTCTGACTGGATGGTAGGTAAAGAAGCTTCTTGGATGAGAAGTGAAACTTCTTCAAAGAAAAACCAGAAAGTCCAGTTGCCTCTTGAAAAAAAGCACCTTTGGGACAACCATGACCTGGATGACTAAGAATCTCTATGGACAAACTCTGATAGGAACATCTTGAAAAGAAACAGCCTTTGAAAAATGGCATGCATTGCTTGTACATTGCTCAATAAGAGGAGACCATTTGTGCTTTGATAAGGCTAGTTTTATTTACACTACCTGAATAAGACTCACTTCAGTGAAATCTCTCTTTCCAAAGTTTTGCTGTAAATTATATGACAATTGATACAACCATCCAGTCCAGGGTGAAATCCAGCAGGTTCTGACAGGTTCTGGAAAACTGATAGCAGAAATTTTGAGTAGTTTGGAAAACAGGCAAATATAAGCTCTGGCTGGCCCCAGAGTGGGGAGGGAATGGGGATTTTGCAGTATCTTCCACAGGAGTGAGGTGGGAATCGAGATTTTGCAGTATCCTTCCTCTGCCATGCCCACCAAGCCACACCACACCCACCAAGTCACGTCCAGTAGAACCAGTAGAAAAAAAAATTGAATTCCACCACTGATCTAGTCTATTTTTCATTTAGCAACTGAAAGGTGGAAAGCCACTAAAATATAAGCATTCTAAAATACTTCCCGAACAGTAGATTATTGCAATTTATATTACATTCAGATGTAAAATATATGTCATATATCTATATACTTAACTCACTTATTTCAAAGGACAGATAAAGCTAGGTTGTTGAGAACAGAAACATTGTTTCAACTGTACTGTATTATGGTATATATGATTGTGAATTTACCAAAATACTCTTTCAGAGATCCTTTTATAAAAATTGTTTTTTCATACAAGTATTGTCTTTTCCATTTGTTGTCATATTACATTATCTAAGGCATTAAGCCTAAACATAAGGCCAGATACTAAATGCTATGACCGCAGTGTAAAAGCTGAAGACCAAACTATCCTGTTATTAAAGTTGAAGCCTGGAATCTGCAAAATCAGAGGTAATTTTACTACAGGTTTACTACAATAAACTATAATAAACCAGCTTATATTTAATATTTTACTTTTTTGCTACTCTTGTAAGTTGTCAGTAGCATTTGATTGATATGAATTGTCAGATACACTTGCCAGAAATTACACTTCTGATTGTATTCCGATTAATAAAATATTCAGATAGTGGTAAAGAACAGAAAATGATATGAATTTAGCTGGTACAAATGGATGCCCATTATTTTTTGTAGAAAAAACCAAAAGAATTCATTGAACCAAAACCAGTTTTCTTTTATTTTCAAGCAATTAGAAAATATAAAGTTACTATGTTAAAATTTATCCTTACATAGAAGTTTTTTCCTGTTTTATTCCTAACATTTCCTAATGTAAATATATACCGTCATGTGAAAAAGAGTGTACATCCTCTTTGAGCTCTGTGGTTTTACATATCAGGACATAGTAAAAAGTATCTGATCCTTAGCAATTCTTAAAAGTAGTTAAATACAACCTCAGATGAACAACATGTATTACACCATGTCATTTATTTTACAAAAAGAAAGCCAAAATGGAAAAGCCACGTGTGAAAAACTACACCTTATCATTCAATAGCCTGTAAAACCTTTAGTAGCAACAATTTGAAGTAATCACTTTCTATATGACTTTATCAGTCTCTCAGATCATTGTGGAGGAATGTTGGCCCTCTCTTCTTTATAACATTGCTTCTGTTCATTGAGGTTTGCGGGCATTTATGTACAGCTCTCTTGAGGTCCCACCAGAGCATTTCAGTTGGTTGAGGTCTGGACTTTGGGCCATTGCAACATTGTGATTTTTTCTTTTTAAGCCATTCTGTTGCAGATTTGGTGGTGTGTCCTGTTGCATGACCTAAGGTCAGCTAAGGTTTAACTGTTGGCAGATTGCCTCACATTTGATTCTACAAAACTTCGGTACTTGTGGTTGATTCATGATTGCAAGGTGCCCAGGTCCTATGGCTGCAAAATAAGCCAAATCATCAAACCCTCCTTCACTGTGCTTAACAGTTGGTATGGAATGTTTGTGCTAATATGCTGTTTTTTTATTTCTGCCAAAAGTGCATTGTGCATTATGGCAAAACATCTCCACTTTGGTCTCGTCTGTCAAAGGACAATGTTCCAGAAGTCTTGCAATTTGTTCAGACGCAACTTCACAAACCATAAGCCATGCTGCAATGTTTTTTAGAGACAGGAGACTTTCTCCTGGCAACCCTTCCAAAACACACCGTACTTGATAAGTCTTTTTCTAATTGTACTGTCATGAACTTAACATGCTGAGTCCTGTAGAGTCCAAGATGCAACGTCCCATCCTGGGAAGATTGGCAACTTCTTGAATGTTTTCCACTTCTGAATAATCTTCCTCACTAATGATGGACTTTAAATTATTTGGAATAGCCTTATAGCACTTCCCAGATTGATAGGTGGCAACAATTACTTTTCTAAGATTATTGCCGATGTCTTTCCTCTTTGACATTGTAACACACATCTCAACTCTGGAAACTAACAAACTCTATAACTTTGGTGTTGAGGTAGTCACATTTGCTGATGATTAATTGATCAAGGACACTTGATTAGCAGCACCTGGCTATTTAGGCTCTTCAACCTATGGAAAGGGTGTGATTCACACATGGCTTCTCCATTTTGGCTTTCTTTTTTTAAGATAAATGATGACATGGCATAATATCACCATGTGTTGTTATTTATGAGGTTGTATTTACCTATTTTTAAGAACTGTTAAGGACCAGGTGATTTTTACGATGTCCTGATAACATAAAACCATGGAACTCAAAGAGGGTGTACTTCCTTTTTCACATGACTATTAGCTAATTATACTTTATTATAACAAAGTAAATTGATATGTTAAGTTTGAAGTTGGTGATTTCCACAATTTGGGTTAAATAAAAAGTTCAGTCCATGATCAGAATGTTTAATTTGTACATGCAGAAACTTGATCCAATACCAGTGACTGCTAAGTGACCATTTTTTCAGGGATTGTATATGTGAAGGTTACACAGAAAGCAATCTCTCTATTAGGTGGGTTAAGGAGCACAACCAAGAAAAAGACCAATTCTTGTTTTCTGTGAGAAATCTAGAAATAAAATTTGAGTGGAAAGATTTTCACTTAAACATTCTATCCTTCTGGTTATTGTGCAGTAAGCTAATTTGAAATGACTTTCTTTGGCTTAACAGTTTGAAATGCAGTTAACATGATGTACAAATGGGAATAGTTTGATTTTGGCTTCTTGGCTTATTACTATTATGATTGAGCAGAATGCAATAATTGGCAAGTGAAAAGAAAAAGTAGTCCCCAAAAAGGGGGGGGGGGGAATGACTGAGGTAAGCACAATCATAGTTACATTGTAGATCAACAAGACTGACTCTATGCTATAATGCAAAGTACCAATTCCAATGTAATATTTCCAATGACACTTTTGTGTCCCACAGACATTTTCATAGAAAATAAAAATGTTGAGTGGCTGGATGTTTGATATCTTTAACTGCCTATTTAAAAAGGCAAAAGTTAAGCTAAAGTACAGATATCATCTTGGAAAACTAATGGAGTGGTATGGATAATTCTAAATAGTTTGCCCAGCAATAAATGGCTATTTTATCACTGGATATGTGTCCATAACAGCTAAGGACATACACTGAAAACTTTAAAGCCTGGGAAACCTAAGCACAATATCTATAAAACTACTAGTGGGTAGTGTGATTTATCATATTTGTGAAACGAAGAACTGAACAGTATATACATACATATATATATATATATACATATAAAAAACATCAACTACTAGAGGAAGCCTATTTTTTTATTTCAAGTGTTAATGGTAAAAAAAAGTTCAGCACAGCTGTTTTATTTAAAAACGTGAAACTACGTTACTCTTCTAGTTCAGCAAGTAAACACATGAACCCAATGTCCTTTAATGACATAATAGTTGAGAATTGTAAAGTACATCTTATGAAGACCCGTAAAATTAAAGAACTAGCTTAAATTTAGTGACTACAAGAATTCAGTATTCACAGCTTTAATTTCTTTTTTCTTCCTCTTCCATCAGGAGTACCATCCAATTTACGTTTCTGTGTCTGAATCAGAAAAGAGAAAAATTGAGTCTCAGCTCTGACAATTTTGTTCATCATGATTTAAATTACTGTAAAGGTACAGTGAGGTTAAAAACATTTTATAATTTGTTTTTCATTAAAAAATTTCATAATAATATGGGAAAAGGAGTCTAGAAAGAAATATTGCAAAGGCTACTTTAAAATCCTGCTCAATTCTACACCATTTAGCATGAAGTAATATAAAATGTGATTAATCTTGCACATCTAGACTTAATGTGTGCTGTTTAAAAAACTAGAAGATTAGGAAATTATAATACGGATTCATAAACTTTTCCCATACATATGGTATTAACATTTATATCATTTTATTTCATCTGAATCTTCAGAATTAAACAGAGTTTACTCTCACCAAAGAGGGTTTAGGTCCACGTTTCTTCTTTTCTGCTTTCTCTTTTTCTTCTAATTCCATGTTTTCTCGTTCAATCAAAGTGATTAAGGTATTACATCTTCGTTGTAATTCCTGAATCAAGAGCAAACAGGAGATTCAATGGTATAATTGCCACTACACAAAGAATTTTACACAATTACATTTTTTTTAATGATCTCCACTGTAGATGCTTCTACAAGTAACACGAAACTTTGAAAAAAATCTGTAGAATAATCCCTCCAGCCTTCCAAACTAGCCATGTTAAAAGGCTACTTGTCAACAATTTACATCTACTATGTATCTGAAACTACAGCTCCATTTCTTGGGAATCATTATATTCAGCACTGACATTTTATGATGATGTAACAATAAACACCTGGAAGGTAAGCGATTATCTACCACTGTTCTAGAACCCTGTAATACTGAGCTATGGAGGTGAGCTTCGGAATAAAAAGAAACATGTACAGCTGTATGAACCATTTCTGAAGAATAAGTACCGATATAGTTCCGATATTTATGCTAAAAGCAGTAAAACATATGGAAGGAATTTCTCTTGGTGAGATGGCAATGAGGTGGAGAATAAAAGCAGAAAAAGTGCATAGTCAATAGTCATTATAGTCTCCCTTTTGGGTTACAATTACATGAAAAATAGAATCTCCACTATCTTTGAATGGAATTAAGTCCCTAGTTAAGAATAAAGTTGACTGTTTGAAGCTCTCTCATCTTGGTTGTTTGCTTGCAGACATTTCATAACCCAACTAGATAACATCAGCATCATTTGCACCGAGCAGCACATTCCTTTCAATTTGCCTGCTTATTCTCTTGCTCTTATTCTCTTATGCCTCCTCCTCTAATGAATTAAAATACAAAAATTAATTAATTTCTTGCTAAACTATGTTAACCAGTGCCAAACTGAACATCCCAAAGGGAGGGGCAATGGCAAAAGCATAGATATAGACATGATCATTTGATTTTCCACTTGCTGACTGCTTTGTGTAACAACAGAGCTACCAATCCCAATTGTGGTTGGTAAATAAGGCCTACTTTTAAAAAATGTTTTTTACTATGTTATTCCAAACATACAATTGAATGGAGATGTTTAGACACCTGGTCAAATTTTAATGTTTCAATGGAAGCTGACAGAACCTGTACCTCATACAACATTAAGCATGACCTATTTCTGCAACAGTGAATTAATACTTACCGTAAATTCCGGCGTATAAGACGACTTTTTAACCCATTAAAATCTTCAGATAAGTGGGGGGTCGTCTT
>JANHFM010000823.1:133413-166647 GCA_032468115.1 Grayia smithii
TTGTGAGCCGCCCTGAGTCCCTCGGGAGAAGGGCGGCATATAAATACAATAAATAATAATAATAATAATAATAAATTATTGACATAGGCTAGTAGTAAAATCCTGCAAGCCTGAAAGGTAAAATATTTTAGTTTTCCTCCCTTTTATAACCTTCTGAATCGAGGACGACCTCCTGCAGTACTCCAAAGGTCCCATTTTGGGCCTGGAAGGCCTCCTGGACCACTCTGAAGACCAAAAGCAGATGTGGGGGGTTGCACAGGCCCCATTTTTGCTAGCAGAGGCACCGCGGGCCGCTCCTTTGCTATTTCCAGACCGGCCCAGCAAGCCAGATCTAAGCACCCCGCAGGCTGGATCCGGCCCGTGGGCCTTGAGTTTGACACCCCTGCTTTACAACAAGAACACTTTTATTCTACAGCAACTAGTAAGTCTAGAAAAGGAATTGAAGATTTTGTAAAGAATTTGTCTAGCAGGTAAGGAATACCTGAGTAAGTAGTTTTTCCTTTTCATCTAGTTCTTCTTCATTAAGCGGTTCAGCTTCATCAATTTTAATTTGTTCTTCCTTTTGTGCCTGTGCTGCATTTGGCAAGTCAGGATTACGAGGTACCTAAGGAATTTATATTTCTATAAGTAACTAGTTCATATGCTCTAAAAACAAGAAACTATAGTTTCTTATATAAACCTCTAGTGGCTTTAATCAAAACATGTGATTTTACTGTCATATAGTAAAACAAAGAACTTGAAAAAGCAAAACATGGATGATTAATACCTTATATCCAATAGTTTTTCTATAATAAAGAATTTCTTTTTCCAACAATTCAAACAAACGTGGTGGAAAGAATTGGAAATCCTGAACATTAGGTTGTTTTGGAGGTCGCGGGGCCTTTAAAAAAAGACACACTGCACTATAATCATAATCACTTCAGTAACAGAAATTAAGCAGCGTTTAATTTCCACGTAAAATATAAATTACTTTCATTTTATGCTATCCCCCCCCCAGAAAGTGTTTCCCCACTGATACGTAAGTGTATTTCATTGTTAATTAATTGAGGAAATCTATACACGAGTGGCTTAATTTCTGCAGCCTCCAATTCTCCTTGATTTATTTTCATTGTTTGCCATTATTACAAAACAAACAGGAATAAAATAAATAATGTAGTGGTAAACTGAAAGAAAAAAAGACAGCAAAAATGACAAAATGCAAAGCATATATTCACAGACATATATAGAAATTCTAATAAGCATTTTAATGAATGGAACTGATACATGTTATTCTTTTAAAGGAACTGGAAACTGAAACTATATGGAAGAAAACAATTATCTATTGTATCTCTAATCACTGTCTGAATAGACATAGTTGGAAACAAGTATGATAAAAGCCCACATAAATCTGCTTTAAATAGTTTACATTCCAAAAATTTCATCAATACAATATGGATACCGATGTGTATAAAACATTTTAGGAATAAGTTTACAAGCTTTTCTAATTATTCTATTTTTAACAAGTTTTAATGACACTCACCTTTGGTGCTTTTGGTTCACTGACACGAAGAGCTTCCCTAAAATAAGCATCAACAGCATAGTTGGCTTTTCTTTCACGTTTAGGTGGCTCGATCCACTCCGTGAATGCCATCTGCAACATACGGTACTTTTAGAAAATTGTATGGGAGCATCATAGTTGTAAATGGACAGTAAAGTTAACCGACATATTGCAGGGAAATAAATACATTACCTTTTGTTTCTCTCTGTAATCTTCTCCTTCAAAGTTATACACACTAGACTCGGTATCCACTGTAAAGTTTCTGAGTGAACTTTCACCCATTTTGGAAAGTTTTTCATTCATTTCCGCAGTCTATGTATATAAAGATATTTTAATTAGTTTTTTGTAACAATCTGCTTTATCATCAACAAAAGTAATCATATAGTCAACATGGTTTTCTGATAAAATCTGAATTAAGAGGATCAGCATAACTTTTTCTACTAGTTCCTAATATCCACTCACTTTCTTTGCGCCTCTTTCCAAAATACCGTCAATGTCTTCATCTGTAATTTCACTTTCTTTTGAAGCAAAGACATGGGTAGCTCCATGTCGAATCATCTGCAACATTTCATCTTTTCCCAATTTATTCAGATTCTGATCAACTAGTCTTCCTATATATATATAAAAGAGAATGTTCTCAAGAGGCTGGTAACTTCACAAAAAAGTTTTAAAAATAGGCATAACATGCAATTCTTTGACACTATTTAACTTGTGTTTTGAAGCTAAAAAAACAATTTTAAAAACTTAAAAAAATATTAAAACAATAACGTAATAAAGGATTAAAACAATAGTGTAATACCAAGCATATTTACTTCTGTGGCAATATTTGACAAATATTTTTTTAAGTAGCAACCTTTTATTATTCAATTATGATTTGCATTTCTATTCCAGACAAAGGTAACACCAATTTTTCATCTTAAATATTAAGTACAATTTTCCAACGTTAAACAGAATGTTTATACTGTGGGGTTTTTTTTTCTTCCTCATCTAAAATGTATAAAAACTGACGCTGGTGGATAAGACTTGCAACTTCTCTCAAAAAAAGTTTTGATTCCTTCCAAATTACTATTTACAATTAAAATTATAACATGAACTATTCTTAAATCAACATTCTAGATATACCGTTTAACTATCAAGCTTATGTCTAGACAATACTTTTTGGGTATATTTTTGCGTTACAGTTCTTAGCAATCATTTTTTATTTTGATACATTTTTTTCCAAGTTTGGATATATTTAGCTTACTGACAACATATGATATTAAAAAACAGTGTAACATTTTTACCTTGTTGAATAACTATGGAATCTAAGCGAAGTTTCATTTCTGCTCTTTCTACTATTCTTTCTTCTACAGTGTTGTCTGTAATAAATCTGAATACTCTAACAGTCTTTGTCTGACCAATTCTGTGGGCACGATCCTATGTGGCAAGAAAAAAGGAATATTCAACACATTTTTTTAATATAAACAATGTACAATTGGTGAACAAATATCATTTGACTGGAATAATTTTAGAAGTCTAAATCTTTACAACTTAAAAATCATATATAATAATTACCATGGAAAACTTATTTTAATGCAATAGTTTTTATCAAAAATCCAGGCAGACAGCAAACATATTGCTGTATGTTCAGTATCCCTGGAAAAAAAGTCAGATTTAAACACAAGATTTCATACTAATCAAGCTTACCATAGCCTGAAGGTCTACTTGTGGATTCCAGTCAGAATCATATAGAATTACAACATCAGCTGTAGCTAGGTTGATTCCCAAACCACCAGCCCGTGTGCTCAGCATAAAGAGAAACTTTGAACTGCCAGGTTCGTTGTATGCATTAATAGAAGCCTACAAAAAAAAAGTTGGTCAATTCACACTGAGTGCGAAGATAAACAAATAAACCTCCTGTTTCTGCATGCTTACTTGTCTTTCATCATGAGGTGTCTGCCCATCAAGTCTGCAATACTCATAATTTCGCCACATACAGTAATCTTCTAATATATCTAACACTCTTGTCATCTGGCTGAAGACTAGGACTCTTGATCCTATTGCATGAAGAAAGAATTTAAATATTGTTACTCAAATAAATTCTTCTAAATAAATTTTATGAAGAACTTAAATAAATCTATAAATAAATAGATCTGAATTAATTTAGCTATTAGAACTCCTTGAACATTTATAATATGTACTTAGCAAATGACAGAAGATAATTTATAAACAGAATTACTTTTGTAATTTTGCAATTCTACAAAAATTAATAGCATCATTATTTTTATGGAGAGTGAAAGCAATTGGGAATGTTTTCTTGATTTTTATCCAATATTTTTTTAGCAATAAGATAAAATAGTTACCCTGTTCTTTCAATTTTGGCAACAATTTATCCAAAACTACCATTTTGCCACTATTGGTAACCAAATGCATATCTGTTGTATAAGGGGGGCCAGGCTCTGCTCCATCAAAAAGGTACGGATGATTACAACATTTTCGTAACTGCATAAGAATGTTTAATAGTCTCATTTTATCCAATTTTCCAGCAGAGTTCAATATATCTATATCTTTCATTAAGATTCTTGTGTACCTATATTGAAAGACAAAGACAAATGAGGCTCTCAGTCCTGCATTAATGTAATGCAAATATTTCAAGATTTAATAATAATAAAAACCAAGCAGCAACATAGAGAAGTTATATTTATTCAAATACTAATTTTAATTACTTACCATTCCCTTTGCATTTTGCTGAGACCAACATATATTTTAACTTCTTTTTTTGGAGGCAAACTTTTCTCTACTTCAGCCTTTATACGACGTAACAAAAATGGTCGTAGTACCTGCCAAGTACAATGAATAATATCACACAGTAAAATAATTGTATTTTATACTACTGGATTAATTTTTCTTTCAAAAGTATTTCCATGCTATATCTAATTGTGGTTCTAAGGCCTTCATGCATGCAGTTGGAGAAACCTCAACTATTACATAACATTTCTGGAAAGAAACATAGAGGAAATTAGAAGTCCCAATGTCCATGAAACTATTTGTGCTATTTATGGAACTGAAAAATGTTGCAGTATCTGCACCAACAGTCTCAAGCAAAATTTAGAGGGATGTTTTATTACTTTCCAGGTAGAATACACAGAGAGAGCTACATAGAGTGAGAGCTACGTAGTAAAAATAGACCAAAGTTAGTTCATTTTTTAAGACACTCACCATGTGAAGCCGTTCTACTAATTTTTGATCCCCAAGACAGTTGTTTGTATCGAACCATGAATCAAAATCCTGCATTTAAAAACATGCTTTATAATCAAATAATTCACTAGCAATAAATCAGCATTTAATATACTATTCCTTGCCCATACGTCTATTAAATACAAACAGAAGAATTTAACTATTATCTTCAGTTCAGTTTACAAAAATATGTTTAAATTCTGTTTCAATTTCTTCAAATAATATAGGAATGTTGCTAGGATAACTTGTGTTGCCTGATATTCATGTCAACATATGATATGAAATAAATGAACAAAGTCCCACTCTTCTCGTATTATCTATAATTTCATATGACACACAGATACAGATTACAGATAACACAATAATCCTTCGTAATGATTTTTAAGATCTACTAAAGCCATAATTGATTTCCACCTAATAAAGTAAATATAACTATCAGTGGGAAAAAATTGAAATAGAACTCAAGGTAAAACTGATTTCCAACCTGCAAAATAGAGACACAGGATTGAACAGCATTATTCTCTGGGGATCATATACTCTACAGGACTGAAGATTTATGTTTATGAAGATAACCACCATCAATGATACAGTTATTTTCTACCTTGCTAGAAATGCTTCTTTTTCAAAAGCTTTAACAGTTTTATAAAAATTATTTTATTTTCAATTTTAAATATTTATTTCATATTGAACTGCTCACAGTACCAGTCAAAACTGCTGTCGACAGTATTATATTATTATTGTTGTTATTTCATTGAATTCAAGTAATCAATTTCTACAGAACTGTTGCTGTTGCTTAAAACTATTTATACTTGCCGAGAAATGCTTCTTAATCAAAAGAGGCAAAATAAGTTCCCTTTTAATTACAGTTTTCCAAATGATGATAATTTTCCTATTTCTATTAGCAATTGGGATAGAATTATTTAGATCAGGATCACTGAGGCTTCACCCACAAACTGCTTACCAATCACTTCAGCTACATAAATGTCATATAATCTTCCATTCAGCCATATTTTTTAATTAATAAATAAACAGTACAAATATTTTCATACATTACCTCAGCTGAATTAAAGACATCTGGCAATAAAAAGTTAAGAAGTGCCCACAGTTCGTGTAGGTTGTTCTGTAATGGTGTTCCAGTTAACAATAACCTATTTGTAGTCTTGAATTCCCTCACAATTTCTGACAACTGAAAGAAGAAGAATTATTATAAACATCTGACAGGAAAGGAATCTGCAAAATTTAAATTCTTACCTAAATGGGGTATTTAAAATTACCTTCGACTTTTCATTTTTAATCCTGTGGGCTTCATCAATAACTAGGTATCTCCAGTTAAATTTTTTGAATACTGATTTCTCTTTAATCAGCATTTCATATGATGTTACACAGACATCCCATTCTCCTGGCAGCAAAACATCTCTCACGAAAGCAGCCTTAATCAGAGAAAATATTGAATTAAACATTTTAAAGAAATAATCATTATTATACCACAGAATGTGTATTTTGTGGCTAGTTTTTTTAAATACATCCACATGTGACCCTGATAATTTCAAATCTGTTACCACTTGTTCCCTAAAATTACACATAATGTAATCTTAATATACTGGGGAAATTCAGGGTTTAATACAGAAGTATAAACTCTGGGTAATTTGTAACTCTGCTAATAGCTAATTCAAAAATTCACAAACTGTATTGCATCAGCCTTCTGACGAGGTTTTCCAACAGATCATGTCAGGAATAAGGGTGTATTTTAAAAATAACAGATAATCATCAGTCCTAATATTAACTAATTTAGAATTAATAAACATAGCAATACATTTCCCTTAATTCCTGCATAAAGAATTAGAAACAATTAAATCAAGAAATTATTTAAAAAATCACCTTATGTTCTTTATTTTAAAATTTCAACTGAATAATAATTCTAACTGGCAGAACACTGTTGTGGTAACAGAAGATTTCAAACAATGACACTACAACAGCCTTAATTTTTGCAATGTTTTATTTTGGCATTTGACATATATTTAAATATACTTATTTTAATTATGCTGCAAAGTTATCATTATCCTTATAAACAGAAGACATAACCACACACTTTTAAAATGCAAAAAAGCAATTTGATTTAATTCATGTGGAAACTCAAAACCAATAAAAAGTACAGCAGGATTAAATTATAAATATCTGCCAATTAATAACCATAAATAAAATTCAAAAAGCCACCTGAGAAACTGAAGTAGCCCTTTCTAAAAATGGCAATACTTATCTAAAAGTATTTATGCCAGATTTCAGTTTAACTTCCAATACTGTACACAAAGTTTAGGCTGCATAAAATAACAATAGCAAAAGAATTTAGACTTATATACTGCTTCATAATACTTAATAGCACTCCCTAAACAGTTTACTAAGTCAGCATATTATCCCAACAATCTGGTCCTCATTTTATTGACCTCAGAAGAATGCAAAGTTGAGTCCATCGAACTCCTGGCTACGGGCAAAGTTAACCTACAATACTGCATTCCCACCAGTGTGCACTACGGCTCCTGGCAAAAATGCATTTGTCAAATAGAGTTATAATTGATAAGAAACTTTAAAGTATTCCATAGCATTTATTGCTTAGCGGAATACAGTAGGACATGGGTAGACCTTTAGTGACTTCCCTGCCAATAGATCAGTTGAAGTTATGATGGTGCTGAAATGTAACTTTATGACCATCACAGTATCCCTGCAACCATTGATTGCCATTCAGGTACTTTTTAAACAGGAATTTACAACTGTCACAGCATCTAGGATGTGATCATCAATTGCATGCTTCACAACTTATTTCTGACAACCAGAGTCAATGGAGAAGCCAGCAGGAAAATCATTAAGTCATTTTGTACTTAATAGCATCATAAGCCTGTCACTATCCATATGAAATTTCACTGACCAATCCCCAGTACTTTGCTATGGGCAGGGTAGGCTATACATATATATGACTAGTAGAGAAACACACTTGAGTTCATACTCACTCGCTGGTCTTTATCACCTATCAGACATACTGCTCGAAGAGTTGGCACCCATCTCTTGAATTCATTCATCCAATTATGCAAAGTTGATTTGGGAACCAATACCATATGAGGACCTGGAATATTCCTGTAATGTTTCATGTACCCAAGAAGAGAAATTGTTTGCAATGTCTTTCCAAGACCCTGTTAACAATGTATACACACAAAAAGTTAATTTGTATCAGGGAGCAAGCTAAATACATATATAAATTTGTGGGTGTGGGTATGTGTATGGGTAAACAATGAGTTTTCAATGGCAGATTTCAGCAATAACTAAATGCAATTTTACACATCAATCAAGCCAGCTCATCCAAATCATCCATCTTGAAATTTTGTGTGTGTGTATGTTTGTATGTATCAATATATTAAATTTAGAAAATGTATCATCATGTAAGCATATATATTTGTATCCCAAATCATAAATTCTTCCTGAAAGTGCTATTAAGAATTGTTAATTTTCTTAGGATGAGCTTCTCTATTATCAGAAAGCCTATTTTCAAATATACAACCATTTCTAGTTAGATCAACATTCAAAACTATCCTACTTTGTTTATCACTAGCACATTATCCTTTATAAAAATAAACATTACATATTCAGAATTTTAACTATGTAGGAAAATAAGACTCCAAATTGCATGATATATCATGCTCAAAATAAAAAACCCAGGACAACTCCAGAACATATAATAAAATATTCTGCAATTCATATAGACCAGTGACGGCTAAACTTTTCAGCACCGAGTGCCGAAACTGGAGCATGTGTGCACACGAGCGCCAGAGCACTGGAACCCAGAAGCGAGTTGGCCGCTACACACAACTGGAGCATGCACGTAGCACCCAGATGCTATTCTGGGTTCCATCGCATGCATGCATGCCAGACAGCTGCTTTCTTCTGGCTTTCGGCGTAAATGCACAGCAGCGGGCAGGTACACATGTGCATGCAGGAACACGGAAGAGAGCAGCTGGCAACAGCATGCGTGCCCAGAGAGGGCTCTGTGTGCCACCTCTGGCACGCGTGCCATAGGTTTGCCATCACGGATACAGACTTTACATTAATGGCTCCAGAACCAAGACTAACTTAGACAATAATTCTACTCAAGATAGAAAACCTTCACAAAAGCCAATCAAATAATTACATAACATTCCTTAGAAAATATATGTCTTATTTTTACAAATATTTAAAAAGCACATTTTTTCAAATATCTAGGTTCAATACCACTAGTCAGGACTAATTGCATAAAATAAGAAATATTTTACCTATCCAACTATCACTCAATTCAAAGTTGTTACTAGAATAAGCACTGATTTTTTTTAAAAAATCTGAACATATATCTGTTACTGTTAGGCTTTTTACAACTGTATCATTTTATACTGGGACAGGATTGACTAGACAATCTACAACCAGAAAGCCTACATTTTGACATAAAAAATATTCTGCTCCTATTCTATTTTGAATTAATTCACTGTGACTTGCATTTCATGCTTTTATACAATTTATAACCAATTTCAAAATTTAGTAACACTTCACAAAAAAGAAACTGGACAAGCTTACAGTAATTCAAATTAAATGTTAATTTTCACTTTAATTCTAAATAAAATCAGATTTCTGCATACCATTTCATCTGCTAAAATACCATTGATGCCATTTTCATACAAAGAAATGAGCCAGTTCAATCCTCTGACTTGATAATCACGCAATTTTCCCCATTTCACATCTGCAGTAAGAGACAGAAACAAGTAATAATAAATTTAAAGTCACCTCTTATTTTCTTCATAGTAAGTATTCCCGACACCCAGGAAAAAGGGCTAATATTCAGTCCATATTCTTAACAGAATAAAATGCATAATGTCATATGACATTATGACTAAATTAAATGTATACAAAGCAAATTCAATGGTAACTCAGGATTTTTCTCATGTCTACCAACTAGTTGCAATGTTTGCAAAACAAAATGCTAACCAACATCAGAAACAGGAAGAGTACAAATGAATAAAAATACTGACTATTCTACAAAGATTAATCATTAGAAAACTAGACAATGTTGTTTATTTTCTATTTGAAAAAAAATGCCATAGTTATGAAAAAAAATTATCATGGCATTTAATATATCTTGACAACAGGATAAACAAACCCTCTCAAATCAGAGTAAGTTATTACATACAAATGCTTAGATATACTTATTAGCAATCTTTTTTGAAAGGTGTACAACTTCCCTCCCACTAACAGAACAGATTAACTGTCTGTTCTCAAACATCAGAAGTGATACTCCGTTAAAGTGTTCATTATGAAGCAGCAGACAAGTTCCTGAATTTGTATTATTTTGAATTTGTACACATTCAAAATCAAGGAGAAAAACAGGTTTGAGCACACATGGGAACATATATTTTAAAATTGTGTAACTTTAAAACCTAAGCACATATTTAATTGGGTGTGGATTTAGCTTGCATATAACTTCTCTGTAGTAGTTCTAGAAGAGATAAGTTTGATGTTCAATTTAGAATCCAGTTTGGAAATATAATTTGTTGTAGAAAATTTAAAACATGTTATCATTTTTCACTAGAAAAATCATACTGCTTAAAAAATAGATTTTGTTCTATTAAAAGTTGGATATAATGAATAAAAAAAGTAGAACATGGTGGCAGAATATGTATATTTAAAAGTTTGCATACAAAATTTTATTCAAAATGCCAATGTGAATATTTTCTAATCTGTTTTAGGAAGACTTCTGTTTTGAAAGGGAGCATACAACATTTCAAAAAAATATATTAATTTAAAGTGGATAATATTGGCAAATATGTGAATACTATTGGGTATTAACTTTGCTAAATGAGCCAAGTCAGTATCAAAATCTTTTAATTTTGGATAGTTCCCAAAATATATAAACATATAAATAATAAAAAGTATTACATACAGGATGGAGATTCTTCAAATCGAGTGCATACATTAGTAGTTTTGGAACTTTCTGTTAAAAGCTCCTCATCCTCTTCCTGTTCAGTTCTACGATGGCGATAGCTAGAAACAATGGAAATGTTGAGAAAATAAACAGCTAACTATTGCAGATTCCAAAACAAGCCAAATTTTTACGTTGAACAATTATTACAAGCTGTTTAAGTTAATTCTTATTTGGATGAAAAAATGGATCCATCACAACTTTTTATACTTTCCAATCCAATACATGTTGAAAAGAGTTTATGTAATAGGATTCATGACTTTGTCCAAGTTAATACTCCCTAAAAACTCAAGTAAATTATTGGAAAATATTTGTTTGGGGGAAGAAGTCAAAAAATAAAAACAAAAATCCAGTTATCTGAGGCCTGAAGATAAAAACAACCCATTAAAAAAATTCATAATGCTTCCAGTGTGAGCTTTTTCCTACTTCCCAAACAACTATTATGAATTACAACTATACCAGTGGTGGGTTGCTCCCTGTTCGCGCGATCCTGTAGCGGTGATGTTATGACATCACCAAACCGGTTCTCCGCGACCTGGACCCGGGCCCACCCGCACGCCCGAACTTACTATTTTCTGGAAAACCCCCTGAAAATAGTGCTCTGTGCATGCGCAGAGTGCTTGTTTTAAGGTTCTTCCTGTAAAAAAAGTTAGTGTGCATGCGCGGTAGTTCATTTTAGGCGTGCGCGCGAGCGAAACGAGCTCGTACGTGCAAATCATGCGCATGCATGTGCAGGAAGAGAACTGGTAGTAAAGGGAAGTGGAACCCACCCCTGAACTATACTATGCTCTGTATGGTTTCTATTCTATAGGCAAATACTTCATATGTGGTTTTCAGGAAGTACTGACTGTTTTTCTATTTCTAAAGTATCAAATCTCATCACAGCTGGTGACAGGAAGAGTATCTGGCCAGTAAACACTCAACTCCATTCCATTGCCCAGACTCCACCCAGCAAGAGATTATGGGGTCGTTAAAAGAGGATGAAATCTCATCACAGCACATTGCCATGTTATTTTTCCTTCTTTCAATCATGTACACCAGAAACTGAACTAAACCATATCTGCAATTTCACTTGATTCTGAAAATATTCAAAGCATGTATATATGAAACTCTACTAGGAAAAATTTGATGCCCATTCTAATGAAAGGCTGATTTTTATTCCTCCCCAACTCAAAACTAGAAAGAGTAGAAAGAGATAATCCTGTATCACATGCTAAAAAAGGACATTCAAAGACTGGAACTCCTGGGAACTCTTTTTAAAGCTTTCTTAAACATCACTATAGAACATATTGCTTATAGAAGGTATTGCTTATATCCTAGACTGAAGAGTTTCACAGTGAAGAGTTGTGGTGGCACAGTGGTTAGAATGTACTATTGCAGGCTAATTCTGCTGACTGCCAGCAGTTCAATCCTAGCCAGCTAGGGGTGAAATCCAGCAGGTTCTGACAGGTTCTGGAGAACCGGTCGAAATTCTGAGTACTTAGGAGAACTGGCAAATACCACCTCTGGCTGGCCCCAGGGTGGGAATGGAAATTTTCCAATACCCTTCCCCCAGGAGTCGGGAGGGAAGGGTGATTTTGCAGTATCCTTCCCCTGGAGTGGGATGGGAATGGAGATTTTGCAGTATCCTTACCCTGCCACACCCACCAAGCCATACCCACAGAACCGGTAGTAAAAAAAATTGGATTTCACCACTGTCACCAGCTCAAGGTTGACTCAGCCTTCCATTCTTCCAAGGTCAGTAAAACAAGGACCCAGATTGTTGGGGGGCGGTATGCTGACTCTGTAAACAGTTTCGAGAGGGCTCCAAATCACTATAATCTATATGCTATTCACATATATGGCCCTCTCAGAGGTAGACCTCCGCAGGCAAATTAAATACAATCTACTCTAGTGTCTACATATTTGTATTCAATCATGATCTATCTTTTTGTTTAACATTTATTTATTTAGTTGCATGACACCCTTTGCACATTACAACTCAAAGGCACTAAAATATTTTACAATGACACATTTTTAGACTAAATATGACTCTGTTGATACTTACTCTCCAACAGATAACAGATTTTGTTTTTCATCTTTTTTTATTCTTGGTCGTCCTGGTTTCATTTTTAAGGGTGAAGTTGGAGTCTTCTGAGCAGCAGGCTGAATGAAATGTGCAAACAATTCTGTCTGTTTCAACAAATAGTCAAATCTGTTTGCTCTATCAGTTTGCTGCAATAAAGTTATAAAGATTAGAATGAAAACAAGTAAGTTTATTGAATTCTAGAATTAGTTTTTAACATTTGAAAATCAATTATAAAGTGAGGCAAAAGTAGAAAACCATAATTTAGCATCTAATCTTTGGGGCGGTCAAGGAAACATTCTGATTACCATGTCACTGCTACAAATTGTGTAGCTGAAGACTGGGTGGGCATTGTCAACAGACTTTGAAGGAAACTTAAGAGTATGAATAGGAGGTGGCTTCTTTGAAACAAACTCTTCTATTCTCATTCTTAAAAGCCTTTCAAAATAAACCAAAATTACATTGATAAAGTATCAAGATTATTTGATAGATCAGTCCAACTTTGAGATGCTTGGCTGCCCAGTGCGTGAACCAAACTGTCAACTCCTGAAGTAATCACCTATATTACAATACAAAATACCTACCATTTTTTCTTCATATGTAGGATCTGGTTCTTGGTTTTCTTTTTGTTTTCCCAGAGATTCATCACCAACAAGTTCCTAAGGAACAAACAACATCCCTTACTATTCTTTCACATTTTATAACTTTACAAACATTAAGATTTGTTTTGGAAATCCAAACTATGTGTAGCAAAAGTATATACCATGTTTCCCTGAAAACAAGACCCAGTCTTATTTTCTTTTGGGCCCCAAAATAAGCACTCGGGCTTATCATCAGGGAGGTCTTACTTTTTTGATGTGCAGGAGGCAGCGAGCGCGGGGGCCAATAAGAGTAGGAGCACTCTCTCCCTCCGTCTACTTGCCTTTGGCTGCAACAGCCCAAGCTCTCTGCACACCCTGGCCTCCACCTCCCTGCCTCTGCTGCTACTGGGACACTGGAGCTTGGGTCTTGTCACGCCGATGAAGTCATTCTCAGAAGATGCCATGAGGCTTGTTGCGTCAGTGGAGCCGCTCTAGGAAGGACACCACAAGGCTTGTCGCACCGGTGCAGTTGCTTGTGGCAGGACGCCGCATGGCGTATTGTGCCATTGAGTTTTAAACCTGCACCTCGCCCCACCATGTACAACCAGACAATGGTGGGGCTTGACTAGGGCTTATTTTAAGGTAGGGCTTATATTAGGCATAGGTGTGAAAATCAGGATAGGCCTTGTTTTCAGGATAGGTCATATTTTCGGGAAAACATAGTACAGTATTTATGAATTTATAAACCAGATTAGTAAAACATATTCTACGTGATACAAAAGGAATGGCTGCAGACAATACAGTAATAATATAAAACATAATAAATATAAAATTACAGTAGTTATATATTGACTTGTGTGTGTTCAATTGTGCTGCGTTGCATTACATTACATTAATACTTTTGCCACTAGGTGTTCTACAATATCAAGTTCCAAAGACCATTCAGAACAGCCATGTTTTTACAAGTTTTCAGAAGACCAGAAGAATGAGAATTATTCTTACTTCACAACTAGGGTGAGTGTGTCAGAGAAGGAAGCCCTCACCAAAATGCCCATTTTTGAGTTATTACCTTGGATAATGAAACATCTGCAAGAAAATAACCAAGCTCAGAGAGTACTAATGACCTCATTTCAACCCATCAATTTTATGATGGTTGCGGAGTCGCTTAACAGTGTTACTAACTTAATAACTGTATTGATTCACATAATAACTGCAACAATAAAGGTAATAAAGTGGGGGGAAATTCACTTAACAAATGTCTCACTTAGCAACATACATTTTGGGCTCAATTGTGGTCATGTTGAGGACTACCTGTACTCCAAGATGCCCAATATACACAACAGACCATATTAATTAGGTTCTCTGTGCCTGCAGGGTCAAAATACTAGAAAGTATAATATTGCTTCTGATTGTGTTTTAAATTTGTAATATGAATTGGCTGTTATTAAAACTGGCGAGCCTCTTTCATGGATCTAAATATCCTAGAGCAGAGATGTCAAACTGGATTTCTTCGAGGACTGGATCAGCATTGTAGTTCTCGGTGGGGCAGGGCAGACAGCTCCTGCAGCACTCTGCCAGCTGAAAACGCGCCGTGGGGGGTGTGCCCCATTTTGGCCAGCTGGGGCACCGCAAGGTGGTCCTTTGATATTTCCAGGCCAGCCCCGCAAGCCAGATGTAAGCACCCCACGATCCGGCCCATGGGCCTTGAGTCTGACACCTTGTCCTAGAGTATGTAGATAGGGTAGCATATAAAAGTAAGTAAGCTAAAATCTACAAACACAAAAATCCCTTAATGTAAATGTGTAATTGTTCTCAGTGAATTAACATAGGATTTTTTCCTTTTATTTTCTACAAAAATATATTAGTTGAAATTGTGCAAAATCAGTAATGATTACATAAAACATATTATAGAAATAATAGTCTAACATTTGAAAGAGACCACAGTAAGAAACTGTGGACCAAGTCATGACTTCAAACAGTATGCAAGTAGAGATTATACAACCATGAAACTTTATTGCCTTGAATTGACCAAAATGTATTTTTAAAAGGATGGAATAAAAAATAAATAGCTAGAAATGCTTAACAAATCCTACTTAATTTGTAGAATCCAATATAAATAATTCCTCTATCCTAACAAGATTATGCATCAATTCATTATTTATTTTTCAAATATATATGAATTAATGTGATTTATGACATTTATACTTTCTTGAATTATGCTACCAATGACATATTTGGAGTTTCACATCCTTACCTTTTTACATTACTAAAAATTAAATAAAAAAGCACATATGATTCAAACAAGTTTGTAAATGTGTGCTCAGTCTAATTACCATCTTCTAGTTGTAAACAAAGATATAAGGAAGCAAGACACTGCCTAACATTATTGTATCTTATTATGTAACTATAAAAAGACATTTATTCAAAACTGTTCAATGTACAGTTTTCAGGTGACACTGTACTAATATAAATTTGGGAAGTGTGAATTTATGACAGAAGCTGGACACAAAACAGAGATGCAGCTTTACTTCTGAATACATTTTATAACAACATACATACTTTCACAGCACCTAGAAGTAAAATTGCTTGGAATCCACCTACAAATAGGTTGCATTTCCTGGTTTACTTCAGATTAATAGATTAATAGACTACAACCTTTAGCCTTTCCAACAGTATACCGTCACCTGTTTTATTTTTAAATCAAATGATATACTGTAGCCAAAAAAAGAAAAAAGATCCTATGTTAATTTTCTAAGAACAATTACTTAAAATTTACCCTTGAGGGTTTGTGTATTTTTGTACATTTTAACTTTAGTTTTTTCAACAGTCTGAGCAGAAATCTCAGAATACAATAAAGCAGGTAAAGCCCTGGACAAGTGAAGGGTCGCTTCTCCAGAAATGCACATCCACCAGGAAGAACCGAATCCAAATGACTTTCCACACTGAAGAGCCTGGCCTGGCAACAGCATTTGTTGACGTCTGCACATCCTAATCGTTAAAACAAGGGAAGTGGCCTCGGCAGGATTACCGCATCACCTATCTGAAGCGAAGGCCTCTCAAGCACCAACCAAGGGACCCTCCAAGCTCTGAGCTCTGAGCTCTGGGCTAAGGCGACCGGAGGCTTGCCAGAGCCGCCCGCTGAAGGCGCAACACTGGATGTTCAAACCGACTATGAGCGTCGAAAGGACGGTTTCGCTACGATGCGCGGCCATTTCCACTTCTTTGGAAGCCCCCTTCCACCTGCAGCCCAGCCAGGACCGCGCCGACGGAGCTTTCGCGGTGGAAGAAAAGCAGGACAGGGAGGCGAACGGATAAGACCTGGAGAAGCTTCGCCGACGAAGACCCAGATCCTCATTGGGGGCAATGTGGTGACGCTCTAAGCCGCTCAGAGAGGGCTAAAAAGCACCGTGAAGCGGTATATAAGTCTAAATTCTATTGTTATTCACGGCTCAGCTGCCGGCGGAGGCAAAAAAAGGGGGTGGGGGGCAGCGAAGGCGGTGCGATTAAACCGGAGAAAGGAGCGGCGTCCCCGGGGAAATCGCTCGCCTCCATCGGGATACCCATCACTCTTCTGCCTCGCAAAGGCGTCCGCCGGAGGCGCCGCTCGGCTGGGCTTAGAGGAGCTTCAACAGCCGCTCGGCTCTTCCTATTGTCTCCGGCGCCAACAGCGCGGTCCCCACCCGAGAAACTCGGTCCTAGAAACTCAGCGGTTACGAGCGCTTCCCAAATTCGGTCCGAAGAAACGGCCGAGGTTCTTTGCCCCACGTTGCCCGTCGCCCTTCCCCGCCCGCCCGCCTGCCTAAGCCGGCGAGAGGAACCTGCGGGTCGCCCACACAGCGCCGGTTTTTCCAGCCACCGGACTCCTCTTACCGTTCCTTCGTCATTTATCCCTGGCGTCCCTTCGGCGGAAGCCGGGGCCCCTCCTGCGTTCTCTATGCCGCTGGGAACCGAAGCGGTGCCCGAAAGGGAGCTCACGTTCTCGTTCTCCGGTCCCAGCGCAGACATCATGAACACCGTCCGGGGAGATGAAAACGGCCGAGGGCGCCGAGCTCCTAACTCCTCCTTCAAAACACAAAAGTGAAATGAAGGGAGTTCTGGCCGATTCCCTCCGCGCGCGACTCGGGCCGGGCTCTTTTCTTTCTCTTCTTCTTCTTCTTCTTCTTCTTTCTCTTTCAGGCCCCTCTCCCCGCTGCCGCCCCGGCTTTCTCAACGCGGTCCCACCAACCAGGAACCGAGCCGGCTCTCGAGTATCGCGAGACTCAGCCTCGCGGGCTGGGTGTGGAAGAAAACACGGAGAGGGGAAAAGAAAAGAAAAGAAAAAAAGCCCGTTCTGATCCTTACATTGGCTGAAGCCAAAGCCTGATTGGCCAATTAAAGCAAAGAAGGCGGGTTCCTTTGGCCCTCGGTGTTCAGTATTTGGGGTAGTAATGGGTGAAGTTTGCCTATGAGTCCACAACTGGGAGCGGGAATCTCCTTGCGTCATTAGATCGGGGCGGGGCTTACAGTTCCGTTGCAGATGAGAGGCAACGAAAAAGAGAAGTTGAGGTGCCGGAAGATTAGCTCAGAGTTTCTCAGCCTCAGCAACTTTAAGATGCGTGGACTTCAACTCCCAGAGTTCCCCAGCCAGCCATGCATTAAAATACATACATCTTAAAGTTGTCGAGTTTGAGAAATATTGATAGTCTTTTCAGGTCTTCCCAAGCTTTTAGTCAGTAAGAATTGAAATGGGAGATTTCTACAGCCCTTCACTCTTTCGGAACTAGAGTCCCGGCATTTTTTGCCTGTTGGCAGAATCTCCTGCAGGTTTTTCCTCATTCCCGATCTAGAAAATACTGGCACGTTTTCACGAAGGCTTCAAAAATTAGGACGGTCGCTGAATTCTTATAGTTAACAACTTATAGCTGTTAGGATTTTTGATAAACCTGGTTTTCATAAATAATATCGAAGCTTAAGCTTATAAATTATAAAATATAACTGACGCTGTTATATTAATAGGAAAAAATTCAGAGGGCCATTAAATAGCAGACTTCTCTAAATTCTCTTAAGAATTTTCTGCGGCCGTTTGGTGCTATCAAGTGGTTGCAAGCAAACTTTTCAGACGCTATATATGGTTATGGCTGTAACAATTACAACAAAGCCTTAAAATGCTATGAAGCTTTTCAAAGTAAAAGCTTTTGTGTAGTAAAAACAAATAAAAGCAATAAAAATGTACAATAAGAATGTATCACTAGTTAGTTAGGTATATAGACACAATGAAGGTTTATGAAAGAATCTTCCATCTATATGGATTAATTTATAGTCTAGATAACAATAAATGAATTGTTTGATTAATGAATACAGGGCTCATGTTGAGAATTTTCTATGTTATGTGAGTTTCAGGAGCATTAGCATCTCAGTAAAATTTGCTGATCTTTGAAACTATGGAGAAGCAAAACATCTTCCTCAAAGACAAAGTCCAGTGTCTTTTGGAAAAGCACCTTTGAGACTATATGATCTGGATATAAAATCTTAATTTTCAAATGTTTGAATATTGATCATTCAACATCAATTTATTGAGCCCAAAATCTAATAAATGCCAGTTAAAATTGTGTTTCAGTGTCTTCAGAGGAAGTTGATAGACTGCAACTTTTGCGTAATTGTAATAGGACTAGAAAATCACAGAAGATTAAACTAAATGTAATGTATTGGGAATTTCTGCATAAATTCTGATGAACTCTAGATGGCAGTAAAATGTTGATTCTGTAATTTATTTATCTGGATTTCTGCAGTCCAAATGTAGGAAACCTATGAATAAAACTGTCACATGAGTGTTTAATAGTCTAGTTATGGTCAACTAATACAACTATTGTGATTAGTATGGGACCAGTGATATATAAGAAATCTTCTCCAGTTACACTTATGGGCTTTGTATATTTATCAAAACATTAGTTTTTAGATAAGAACTAGTAGATTGCTACCTCTTTCCAAGAAGTTACCAGAGTTATCACGTTTTATCACTAACACATGAAATGCAATGTGTAGCATGAATAGAAAACATCAGTAGACTTCAGCTGTTCTAGTTATTTCCTCTTTATATCTCACATAAAAATAATGGAATCACTGTAAACCGTAAACCTAAAGCACAGAGCCATATTTTTTCTTTCTACCCCAATTCAGATCTTGTGATTATCATGTTCAAACTGATACTTCTGGGGCGGTTGTTTTTCCATCCAGTCATTTTTACATTCATGAGGTTCCTTAGTGCCTGCTGAATTTGGTGTATCTATGTTATTGCTTGTGTGGGTGTTTCTTTAATTACTGCATAACTTCACTGATTCTTTTTATTCATTTGACCTACAGCCATTCAATATGTAAATAAATTTCATCAGATTAAATTTTTGTATAATCTAGTACAGGTCTTTTAATCTTTGTTTTTACTTCTTTTTAATTCTATTAGCCAGTTTTTTAGGAAAAGGAATATTGACTTAGTTTATAATTTTTGCTTAGCCATGGTTTATGTCTTTTATAATAAAAACTGAATCATAAATTCCAATTTGTCAAATCCAATTATAGCCTTAAACCCACCAACCACACTGTATTTAGTGCAATATGTGAATCCAGCCATTGTATTGACCAGGGTCTGAAATAGTTCATGAAATCACTGCTTAAAAAAATGACATCAGACTTTGATTGTTTCTCATGGATTTCAGTTTTATTCTGGTGGGTTTTTTTAAATAATGGTGATTAAACAGTGTCCCTTGATACCATTGTCCTAGCATTCTTTGCCACTGGCCATTTCAGCTATACTAATTCAGCAAACATGAAGGATTTCCAATACCTTCTTTGTTTTTAAAATGTTCTCTTTTTAATTCTCATTAGCAACAAGTTGAGTTGATTTGCCCATGGCCAAAAGATAGTTTAAAATATACATATTTAAAGGTTTAAAATATTAGCATAATGCACTACATTATCTTGGTAATGTAGTTAAAAGCAAATTTTGGGAGTTTTTTCATACTGTTTTATAAAGCACAAGGCTGAGTTCATGTTGCATATTTCTCTTGTTCAACTCCCTGCAGAAAAATATGGGGAGTGTAGTGCTGTAAAGATTTCCTGAATTCTTAGTAAGAAGATTTAGATTTCATTTACAGATATGGATGCAAAAAATTGGTACATTTGCTCAGTCTTCTAGACATTTAATAATAGAAGGTTTCTAGGTTAAATAGCGATTAATTCATAATGTAGCAAAAAATCTGTCAAATGTATGGTTATTTATTATTCAGTGAAGTGAAACACTGAAATGCAAACCACATCTTTAAATGTTTTGTTATTTATATCCAATATAGAATGTCAGCTGTCAGCAATATATAAGAACAGCAAAATTAAGGAGGACAGCTATTGTGCCCAATTCTTACTTTCAGCCGAAAAGTTTGAAAAATAATTTTATAACACATAAGCAAATCAGACCACCACCCCCCAAAATCTGTAGCTTGACTGTTATCTATGAGAATTTATAATTTGAATGAATTAGTGTTTGATCTTTTGACTAATTCAACAGTTTAATGGTATTGTAATGTATTAATGTATGTATGTATGTATGTATATATGTATATATATATATGTCTAATTTTGTTATTGTTGTGGATAAAGTGGTTATCAAAACACTTGTATAATTTCTAACAATACAAAGGTACTGCTTTTGCATTAGAACTTTACATTGTTTTTAGCATTAAAACTCTGAATTATTTTCTTAATACCTTTTGAGTTCATAAATAGTAATAAAATAAAATACAATAAGATAACTATATTTCTGTTGTGATTCTTGAAAACTTTCTCATCTGTCAAGTCTGTCTGTCTGTCTGTCTCTCTATCTCGGGGGGGAAATGTTATTGAGTAGCAAAGTGAAAAAAATAGTATCCAGCCTGCCTCATTCTGTTGGTAGGGTGGATCTGCTGGAAGTGGTTTCCTAAGAAAAGATTAATTTTATTATTTTTAAAATGTACTCCAAATTAAAAATATGAAGCAAAGAAACGAACAAGTGTTTTAAAACAAAATTCAACACTAGCTCCTATATTGCTATCTTTGTTTTTTACCAATTTCTTAGTAAGAAACTATTTCTTGATTGGTCATTCATCATTGCAAGAGACAGCCTATTTGTAGCTAGGTTTCCCCATCCTCTGAACAGTAGCATTTTTACTTTGTAGATCTTATGGCTGGCATTATAGCATTGGCCAAAATTGTGGAAACCTTTTGGGAAAAGTGTACTTTTGAGGTTTGATGGCCAATAACATTTTTTTGGAGTAGAATCATAAAATTGTATATCAATGGAAAGATAATTTAATCAAGAATGTAATGCAACAAAGTTTGTTCAATTATCTGTATTGTATGAAAAGTTATAGCCAAATAACCAGAAAAAGGAAGCACAACTTGCTTAGGTTGATATCAGGTAGCTTTCCTTCATCTGATTATAGCCAATGAACATGAATCTTTAGAGATGTCATCAGATGTCATATTGTTTTGGCAATGAGCCAATCAGATCACAGTAGGATTCAGTTATTACTGTCATGTATTGAAGCTGAAAGGAGGACATTTGTCAGTGTGTTATGTGATCGCTAGCAAGTTGGTTGGGTTTTTTGTGTTCTTTCATTTAGTGAGCTTGTAAAACATAATAAAATTAAAGTAATGGTGCAAAGTGTTGACTGGTCGCCCAGCAATGTAAAATAGTATTAAGTGAACAAAGCTAGTTATAAAGAAATTAAAAGAAAAATTGTTGGAAACTTAACCAAAGGTGGCATTTCTAAGTTTTTAAAGAGGTATAGGGAGACTCAGTCACTACAAAACCACACTGGAAAAGGCAGGAAAAGGTGCACAACAGCAAGTGATGATAGAAGAATTAAGGGACTGTGCCTACATGACAGAAGAAAATCATCTGGGTACAAGATGAAATGGCACAATGCAATGTGAAGTTGAGTGCAAGGACTGTTCAGCGCAGGCTGCAGGAATTTGACCTAAAATCTAGAATTCTGTGAAAAAAACCATTTTTATCTCTCAAACAATGGTTGAAAAGACTAAACTGGGATAAAACCCATGTTACCTGGACAGAAGATATATAATTTTATGATATTCAAAAAAAAAATAAAAGTGGTGTTATTAGCCATCAAATCTCAAAAATACTGTACTTTTCCCAAAAGGTTTCCATAATTTTGGTCACAACTGTATACTTTAAGAGTATCCTATATTTACATGGATCTCAACTTCCATAACTAATTTATTTTTAGACTTATATATCCTTTTTCATTCAGGAATTCAGAGCAACATATATTTTGCTCCATCTTCTCATTTTTTTCCTACAATTCCACTTTTGGATGGGCACTAGTTGTTTTTAGATCAGGCAGTACATCACCATTGAAGATTGGTACACAAGTTACAGTTCCTTATAGAGTCGCAGCTTACTGCTCAAGAGCAGGTGACAGCTGTGGCCACAAGGGCCTTTGCACAAGTTCAGCTTGGGTGCCAGTTACACCCATTTCTCAGTCAAGAATGCCTCCAATCAGTTACTTATGGTAGGTTCACCTCATGACTGAATTATTGTGATGCACCCTATATGGGGCTGCCTAGAAGCTACTGGTGGTTCAAAATGCTTCAGCACAAACAACAGGCACTTCTTAATATATCCATGTGTCATTGCCACTATACAAGCTACATGGATTGTCAGTCAGCTTCTGAGTGAAATTCAATAGGTTTGTTTTAACATATATAGTCCTGCATGGAGTAGAGCCTGGATATCTGAGAGACAGTTTGTTTCTGTCCATCAGATAAGTGTGGGTTCCAGATATCTGTGGGTTCTATTGTCATATTGAACAAGTCTTCTCTGCTGTGTCCCCTGTCCTCTGGAAGAACATCTCCCTTGATATAAGGACTGTACCTCTTATCAGTTCTGAAGGCTCTTAAAACCTGACTTTAGATTTCATATAGTGTTGGAGGCCCTGTTGTGGTCTCTTGTTGCTGTTTTTATTGTCTTCATCTAGGCTGTATGGCTCATCCAGGTACATCTTAGAGAATTTTGATGAACAAATGGGCTCAGTAGTAGAAGCATTGAAAACTGGGTAGACATCTTTTGGAGATACCCTTTCATTTCAGTTTGAAAAAAGTACCATCATTATTTTTAATAGGTTATCTTAATAATCTACATACTGAAGTTATTAAGAGTTAACAACTATGTTTATGGTTCTCAATGAATTGCACACATGAAGCAGAACAACTTGGATTTATTTAAAATTCATCTCGAAATGCAATGTTTAGTTTAAAAAACACTTAAAACACCAAAACATTTCTAATTTAAAAAGAAACCTTGTTAGAAATAAAGAAAAATTTACAAACTATTAAGATGGAATGGGATTGGAAAATTAGATATAATATTAAGGCCAGCATTTCTTTCTTTATTCAGTATTTATGAAGTTTGAGAAATACAACATTCTCTTTTTTACAACCACAAAATAATTAATTAGTAAATTTTTCCATCATGATTAATGATTTTTTAAAGTTGTACTTTAAAGAGAATTAGTGTTTCCCTTTTTAGCTGTTGAAGCAGCTACTATTTGGAATAAGAATAATGATTCAATAAATCAAAGTATTCAAAATGAATTCTGTACCTGAAGAATTTTTTTAAAAAATGGGATAAATCTTGTGTTTTCCTTTTAAAAAAGAACATGATGTTAAAAATACCAGTTACATAGGAATTTAAATATAAGGCCAAGCAAGAAACTTGGCATAACAAGGATCATTAAAAAGATTCATATGATGTCAAGACATAATAATTCCATTTGTATTGCAATCTGATTTGAAAACAAAACAAAACAAAAATCACAGTATCTTCTAGTACTATAAACAGTGAATGTCACATCGCCTCATGAATTTTCATACTAAAAGCCAATACGAAGGCTTGGCTGCAGTAGAAAATTAAAAGCACGTTGTTTGAACCTGATATGTGAACTAGCACAATGTGGTGCTAGGTACGTACCTGATGTCATAGTTTCTGTTTTTGTAAATGAAGTAAATATTACACTTTGCAGTTAAAGAGTGAGATTAATCATTACTGCATACCTTCAGTGATATTGAGATTTATGTGATATTCTGGGCAAAGATCCCTCCCTGCAGAATCTTTGCTCGGCAAATAAAGAACACTGTTCTCACTGAAAATTCAAAAGGACCTCCTCTAACTAATGCATTATTGAATAAGACATTAGAGTAGATTCAGAAACATGCCTATTATTACTAACTCACAGCCATTTCTGATAGGAAGGCAACCTGTAGAATTTGAAGTATTTTTTGCATGTATTAAATATAAAACATAGGCATTTAACAAATCATCTCTTGACATTTCAAGTAGATTAAAATTGTGAAACTATTTTTTCTAATTGATCTTTGAGCTATTAAAATGCACCTCAGACCTTAATTTCAATATCATACACATAGCTTACTTCTTAGAATGTTATATAGTAGTGTCAGGGGGAGAAAGGAGGATGTTAAAAGTACATTAGGTGGAGAAAGCTGAACCACCATTTTAACAAGGAAAAAGTGCATACAACATTGTAATACTATCAATCAGTTAATTCCAGATCAAAATGTTTTTCTCAGACCCAAGATACACTATTTTACATCATGAAAATCACTAAGATTTGCCACAGGCTACTGTTTTGTTTCATGTTGTTATCAGCTTGATATTGAAATATTTGAAGAAAAATAATTCATTGAAGTATTCTTCTCTCTCAGTTAATGGTGGCTCTCTTTAAGAATATTTAAATAGGACTTCAAAAAAATTTACTTTCATTTCACACTTTTTGTTGGTGTTTCAGATTCTGTTGATTGCCTTCCATCTGTCCAAGCTTCTCTTGTACTCTTCAACGCTAATGTTTTTTGTTGGTCAACAACAACATAATCGACTCTTTCATCAGCCACACTACCGCCAGAAACACTACTCTTTTTCTGGAAAAGAAACAAAACAAGACATTAAAGTAGAATAACAGAAAGGGGTTGGTATAGTGGTATAGTTAAGGCAAGAAATGGGGACTTTTAGACTTGCCTTTGGCACAAAGCCCTTTGGGCAAATCACTCTTTTTCAGCTCTAGGAAAGAGGGAATGACAAAATACTTCTGAAAATGCTGCTAAAAAAACTGCAGGAACTTGTCCAGGTAGTTTTCAGGAGTCAACAATGACTTTAAGGCACATACACCGAGAGACTTATATTAAGGCAATGTAACATAAAAGTCTTTTAACAAATGAAAGGCTTCCTTTTCAGAAGATAATGTGATTCAGGAGAAATGTCTAGTGGAAAAAATGGAGTACTTTTTTTTTGTCTGCAAATAATTATTCTTATTTATTTCTCACTTCCATTCTCTCAAACTAGAGGCTTGGGATATAAACTCTTAATCTAAGTTAATGAAGAAGAAGAAAGCAACTACTGGTACATTCATTAGTATTTGAATAAAAGTCATTTTCTGTCCAGTTTTGGAAAGTTGACTGAAAGAAAATTTCTAAGCTTATCAGTATAGTGAAAATAACATAAAAAATTGTATTTTCTCCATTTTGGTAATCAAAAAAAATGGACCTCAACTGTAATTGACAAATAAAATGATTCATTGTCAGGAACTAACTTATCTGTAGGTAGCTATGCAGTTGCGTTTACCTTGCGAGGTGGAGTAGATTTTCCAGAATCTAAATCCAGATCTAAATATTCCACCTGCTTGTCACCTTTAGGTTTTACCATAGGGCTGCTTCCCCCATCAAGGCTGCTGCTGCCGAACAAACCCTGAAATTGTAATTGTAATTATTATTATTATTTGTGAAAAACTTTAATATAATGTATCACTTAACATTGTGAAGCGCTGTTGTCTCGTTTTGTAATATGTATTTCAATAGCCAATAATATTTTACAACTAAGATTGCCTTTAATTAAAATTATTTAAGAACACAGCATAGGAAAAAACTAAAATCAAACTCAGATTTAATATTAGAGATGTGCAAAAGGTTTCAAAGTCAACTTGAGTTGTATTAGGTTAACTATAAATGGCTTAACACTATTTTGTTCTTGGTGCTCTCTGAGCTTATTTGTTTTCTTGTTTCATTATCCAAACTAGGTAACATCATCAGTGCTAGCAAGGAGTGCAGTGTTATGTACCACCACTGCACTCCTTACTCATGTCAACCCTGAGCTACAAATATTCTCCTTTATTTGTACTATTTTGTTCGTTCCAGAAATATCCCAAACTTGGAACATGACCAAGCTCAGAACACTTCTGGAATGGCTGGAACAGTGTTAAAAGTGTTTATTGGTGTCAGAAGAGATGTTATGAAACTGAAATTTTGGAAAACCACATTAATATTTACATTCATAAGAATTTACTTCACAGTATGTATTGTCTCCCCACTTCCCCATATATGGGTACATATTGGTCAAAGACCATATAAAGGTTTGCCTACCTTCTCTTACTATTATTTCACAATAAATAAATAAAATATTTCTTAAAGTTGTATAAAATGTACAGGGATATAATGTAATTCATTCACTATCAGAAGACATGATGATAGCCGAATAGTTTTGAAAGGTTTTTGTATACACTGAAGGCTACTAGTCCGTAAGTCTATATAATGACTAAAGAATATCTTTTGCTAGAACTACTGAAATACTGGTCTTGTGTAGTTCCTGTGTATTTTCACCGGCCACTTTAGAAACTTGTGACTCAAAAGAGCATTATTTCTGAGCAAGGCTTAGGAGACTTGAAATTCAATAGTATCTGGAGAACCACATGTTCCCTACTTTGTGATAGGTAAATTGGCTGGCCATTTAGCCGTTTATTTCTAATCAAAAGAACAATTCTTATGTTCAAACAAAGAAAAGGCTGAAAATGAGAAAGAGGCAACTAAATCCCATTACCTCCAAGATTTTACTCAATTTATGGTCCCCAAAACTTAATTGCAAGACATTAATGACAACATTTCAAGGTATAAAATACATGAAATAAACCATTTTAAAAACAAACATGACTAATTTGCTTCATCCCATTATCCAGTTTGTCTGTCACTATCTATAATTTGTTAAGTGTAACTACAAATTAATGCTCATATTATTTTAAACATTATTTCATTTTTATAAGCCTCAAAGTATTTAATTGATTTAATACCTCCTCTCCCACTGAAAAACAGAAAATGCGATATGATTTCGAAGAAAGCACATATTTATGATATAAAACCACCTACTGGATCATCAGTGGACTGATTTGGATTCATGGGTACATAATTCTCGTCACTGTCATGCGAATCACTGCTAGAAGTTGTACTATGAATTGAATCTGGCCGGGGGGATAATGGAAACCTGGAAGAACTAAATGAAGAAAAGTATTTGAAAATGTGTGGTGTATTTATTTTATGCTGTTCATAGATACATTTCTGTATTTCTTTAAGTATTTCTAGTCCATCTTTCCCTTTAAAAGCAAGAACCATAAAATAAAGGAGTTGAATGATAATTCAAGAAATAAGAAATGCAAAAGAATCTAGCAATAAAATATCAGGAACTGATCCTGAAGAGATTTAAAAAAAAAACAACTGTGGGATTATTTAGGAAAATCCCAGCAACATAACCAAGACTTTCTAGTGGTGGCATCTGAGGTGGGAGGGATTCAGAAAAATCAAGATGGTGGTCATGACTGCCAACTTGATTTTTTCATAATTCCTTACTAGACTTTCTGCTGTATGGTAAAATGGCAGGAAGATATGTAAAGCAATTTATATGGGCAGAACACATAGCTGTTGTGGTCACTATTGAATAAAAAAGAATATATTGTAGTGTGAATATAGAAGAAGTCAAAGACTTACTCTCGTGTAAAACTTCTGGTAATTGGAGATCTAACTGGAGCTGGCAATTCGTCCCATTCTGATAAAGGTTTAATTTCTAGTGGTGCTGGTTTCACTATATACACAAGAAACAAGTCTGAAAATAATGTACTTTAAGAGAAATCTTACATTACTATACACATATTTTATTATAGTTCATTTTCCATATGAAACTTCACCATGAAATGTTATGGGAAAATAAATTTAATATACTCTTAATATACTATATTGTTTCTTCTTCATTTTCTCTCTTCTAATTTAGTTTGTATTAGTTCTCATTACTGCTTTTAAAACACGCACTGAAACAAAAAATTGCTTTGTGCAAATTCTAGAGTCTAAAATATGTCAAGACTAATTGACTTTCCACCAAATCAGTTCTTCAGACTTTGTCTGTTTTTAATAAATAAATTCTAATTTCCCACTTTTCAAGCAGTTGCATCTTGCTAGAATAAACAATCGTAACTATTCTTTTCTCTCCTAAATACCTTGGTTAATTTTGTAAGATCCTTTTTATAAAGAAAGGGAAGTTAATCAACACAATGGTGTATGATTTAGCAGAAGATCATAGAATTCAGATCTTCTTTAAAAGTAGTTAACGTTAGCCTATTAAGCTCATGAGAATGCAATTATTATTAGCTAAACCATGGCATAAGATCATAATCATTTTAAGAAGGTCTCACTCAGTATGATACTAGATTTAAGCATTAACTGCCTAACTCTTTTTCTTTGTTATTTTTTTAAAAACAACCTTAGAGCAACTAGCTATGACTTAATATTACCCTGCATTAAAAACAAACGGATCCTGGGAAATGTTGACATCTATCACTTTGAGACGGGTGATAGCACATATGCAGGTAAAAAAAAAATTGATATACTTTATGCATTTGATTTTTTGAATGTTTGCATATTATTGAACTTTAGTAGCCTTGAGTGATCAAATGATGCAGAAAGGAAGAATGTTTTGTATTAAAACAATTAATGCTATTTAATAATTAAATTGGTAAAATACCCTTTTTCAGGCTTAATACAAAATGTGAAATACAAAACATTGTTTAATATCTGTAAAGCTTCCTATCATTTGAATGCAGGCTACTTGAGTCAAATCCGATTGTATCTTATCTCCTTGTTCTTTGAGATAATATGAGAAGGTCTGCCTACAATTTTTTAAAGTGACTCTGTGTTACATATCCTAACACCTACAACCAAGCAACATGTATTTGAAATAATGCCCAAGATAAGTTAAAAGACCCTAAAAGCACATTTTAAAAACGTATAGTTGCTTTTAATAGTTTTACTATCTCAGGTTTTAGTTCCAATTTTGTACTCTATTGTAAATAATAGATGGTATTAAGTTACTGGTATAAATTAGTAAATAGTATAATATGTTTCATTATTGTTACATATTGACATACTTCTGCTTCTAAACAATTTAGTATTTGGAATATTCTCTTTAGAACTATTTCAAACCTATTTATCAAATATTCTTTTTTTTTAAAGGAGCATTAAATATGTTAGAAAGTTTTTTAAAGATAGGGCATTAGGAGAAAAAAGATCTTTTACGACATTTTAAAAACAACTTTGTCTTAAATACACAATTTAATACAATGTTATAAATGTTTAACAATTAAATTGCACACACTTCAAAAATAATTGAAGTGAAAATGTGCTTCAAAACACATTTGAAGCTTAATGTGCTTAACACACTTTTGTGTTTAATGTCTGTGAGCCTGAAACACAGTACTTTTCTTCTATTCGTTGAAGCAGCCTGTTCTATTTGGCTTCCATATAAGCCTTTCAGACCTTTGAAGTAGTTGAAACAAGTAGCAGAAATGCTCTTAATTGTTGAAAGGCCTTCAGGACTCTATATGACACATCTAATACAAAAATCAAATCAAGGCAGGAATATTTTTAAAATAGCAATGTGTCAATTACTTCTGACATTACTAAATTTTATCTATTACTAGATACATTTCTAAATATATTACTAAGTTTATCTAATGTGTGGGTAAAAAGATGTCAATTTTTCCCATTTTACACATTAATTGAAAAAAAATATTTTATACTAATAAAATCTCTATAAAGAGTAGTCTCCATAAATCATAATATGGCATTTACTTGAGTTACTTGAGAGTTTATGTATTTCACATTATAATAGCACTTTCACATACTGTATAATGTGTAAATAATCTAAAACCAAGCAAAATATATTTGAAATAATGCCTAAGGTAAGTTAAAGGGAAGAAAACTGATTTACATGCAGCATTTTCAACACGTTTTGCTACAAATGTTTTTTCCTGAGCAAGTTAAAACCATGGCTGAGAAGCTAGCAGTCTGATAAACTGGAACGATATGAGTGGTCAAGATTACTTTTTACTGGCGTTTGATACCGAGCCCAATAGATCATGCAATGCTGAAGTACATACCCTTTCTCCTTGTTGTAAAGTCACCTATGGTTTGTGAATCTGTTCGCTCTAAACCATGAGGTTTAGGTCTTAAAATTTTAGGGCTTTGACCTAATTGATAAAAAAAAGGAATCTTTCTTAATATAGCTTTTTATTATCAAGATTAAAAACCAGCAAAATAATGACTATTAAGAAGCTGCAAAGTCCCTTGCAGAAAGAGATTGCATTTTTGAAAGGTAAGCAAGCAAGTGATCGACAGAAATCTCACACTAAGATCGAGCCCATGCATCAAAGTTGGTTAAAGGAAGCAATTGAGTTGAAAGTCACCAACAAATATGATATTCTTGCTGAAAACAGCACTATTAGCTACCATATTGGAAGGAGGAACACTACAATGATACTTCAATAAAGCAAACTAGCATACTGTGAAAGGGATTAAAATATATCAAGGAAAAAAAAGGTGAGCCATGGCACAGAGGATGTGTTCTGTATGCCTTATGATAAAAATATTTTTAATTATTGAAGCATATAAATATGTTAAACTAGATGACTTTTGAGATCTAGAAATATTCAAAAATATTTCCTTATCTAAATAGAAAAACAGAACAACCAAAAGCAAAATACCATGAGAGTGGGAATGACTTCTGACTTCCTGCTGGCTTACTGGAACTGCACTCCAGCAGTTGATGGTAGGACCAGTTTACCTGGTCTCTGAAGAGCTAGAGTGAGACTTTTCTACTTGGTCTCCAGCAGTCAAAAGAGAGGCCAATCTAACCAGCCTTTGGAAAGGCTGATACTGGTCTACTGACCCTCTGAATGATGACATCACTGAAGTGACAACAAATTTGCCACATTTCAATCCTACCAAAATCACAGGTCCTGGATTTTAGATGCATTCCGTAAGATAGCCCACTTGAGGTACCTTATTTCAAAAATTGTTGCCTTATGATGCACTATTTTGCCTACCTAAAGGTTACAGAAACAAAGATATTTTTAATAGCATATAGAGCACCGGGAGCACAGTGGTTAGAATGCAGTATTGCACACAAATTCTGCCCACTGCCAGAGTTCAGTACTGACCAGCTCAAGATTAACTCAGCCTTGCATCCTTCTAAGGTTGATAAAATGAGGACCCAGATTGTTGGAGGCAATATGCTGATGCCATATAGTGCTTAGAGTGTCCTGTAAAGCACTATCAAGTGGTATATAAGTCTAAGTGCTATTGCTATTTCTATAGTTAAATAAATAAAATGTTCTTTAAATTACTACTATAGGCAGGCAATTCAATTTCAGCAGTGAAATACAGCAGCAACTTTATTTAATTTTGTATCAACAAGAATGAATGCCGCAGTAAGAAATAAGCAGGGCGACTATGATACTTTTTTTATGTTAAAATTTTAATTCTATTTGTGATAGCCTTGTCCCAATATCTAACATTAAATTATATGATGAAAGATTTTCACCTAGAGTAACTTATTACTGGAGTATCATGGTTGCTGGCAAAAGGAATACTTTAAAAACCTGACTTCATAAAGTTTTCCTGCATTGTTGTGGGGTTTTGTAGAATTGTCTTTTGTGGGTTCCTGAAAAGTTCAACCAAAAACCAAAATTTAAACAAAAAAGCCCACCAAAAGCTCACATTTAGCTTTCTTTAAATGAATTCAATAAAGCTATGGATAACAGGACAACAAAGTGAACTTAGATCTAATGGCTAACATGTAGAAACCAGGATTATCAAATTTAAAGCAGGCCTCTTCCAGTATTGTCATTTTACAGAAGCAACAGTATCTTAAAAATGAAATTTACTGACGTAAATTTACTGATCAAAATATCAGATCTGGTCAATCTTTTAATTTAAAACTATTCTTTATTTTTATTTTACAATTGTTTGAGAATCATTCTCTGCTGGTTGAATGAACAATAGTTCATTTCTGGGATTTTATACAGATCAAGATGACAATAAACTTTATTTAGGTTTGGCATTTAAATTGGGTAAACTAGGATCCTTTAAAGCTATGGGGTTCACAGGAAAAGAATTTGTGATTTTAGTGAATCATATTCTATACATTCCTCTTTCATATTGTTTAAGGGTAACTCTCACCTTTAAGGTAGAACAGCTAAAACAGAAAACCCTCCTACTATGTAAAGGTATTTTAGGATCCAAGATTTATGTTTAATGTTCTACCTGTAATTCTAGGGCAGGGGAGTCAAACTCGCGTCATCACGTTATCACGTGATTTATCACAACCTTTTTCCCCTTTGCTAAACTGGGGGTGGACGTGGGCAGTATGTAATGTATCCGGCCCGTGGGCCAGAGTTTGACACCCCTGTTCTACAGTAAAATACCAAACAGCTGTCACCAATATTAAAATTAAAAGAGTTGCAATAACAAAACAGAATTATCACTGCATATGAAATGCATTGTTATCTCAAAAGGAAAGGTTATAACATGAACAACAAAAAATGCATTCTTATTTCAACAGTGCTCTAAAGATAGGTGCGCAAGAGAAGAGACGTTGGTCTTACCTGAACGTTCGTTCTCTACGTGCTGCGAGAGAGTCCTAGCAATGGGTAATGTG
>JANHFM010000823.1:169423-184285 GCA_032468115.1 Grayia smithii
GGAGTCTGAAACCAATCAGGATACCTTTCTTATACAGGAACAGGAAACTCTGAGGTGGGGCACAACAGAGAGCATAACACCAAGGCACAGCCAGCATCTCCCCCTTGTCTGCTTAAGAACTCAAACCGTGTGATCAACCAAAATCCTGTCTAGAAAAAGTGGGCGTTGATCCCACTGTCTCTTGCAAGCAAAGCAAGACTTTTGCATTGACACTAATTCCTAGTCCAGGAAAATATAAAGAACTTGCCTGCATAAAGTAAGCAAAAAGTAAACAGAGACAGATTGGAGAATGCAAGTATCGATCCTGCTACCTCTCGCATGCTAAGCGAGCGCTCTACCATTTGAGCTAATTCCCCACTTGGCTTTAATTTAGCAGAATCTTTAAAAAAAAAAACCCACCTTTTTTTGTGTGTGTGTGTGTGAACTGGAAGGATTTATCCAGACACTGGAAGATGAAGGGTCCTTGATGGTATACTGTTTATGTAGATGTTATTTATGTGTATGTGCCTGTGGATGGCTGATTTGTTAGAGTGCCAGGCTTCTAGGAATTCTCTAGCATTTTTGGATTTGGCTTTTTCTCTAATAGATAATAATATTATAATGTCATTTCCTCAGCTCCTTGAACCGTATCCTAAATCCTTGCAGTTTGGTGGGTGAAGGACGAATGACGTCTGGGGAATTAGCTCAAATGGTAGAGCGCTTGCTTAGCATGCGAGAGGTAGCAGGATCGATGCCTGCATTCTCCAGTCAATCTCTATTCACTTTTGGCTTCTATACAGAAAATCCTTTTCCAGGCAAATTATGCATTACTTATTATCCTAAATTTCTACACTGTTGAAAAGCAGTCCAGGCAGGCAGTTGGCCGTTAGTGGCAATACCGGACTCTTTGCTTTGCTTCAGTAGACAGTGGAATTAATGCCCATCTTCTCCGGATACAATTTTGCTTCATTTTACCATCCATACAGAAGATTCACACCCAGCCCACTCTCTGTCATTCTGCGCAACAGCTTCTAGGTGGCTTTTTTCTTGAAAAACGATGGAGCGGCACTGCTGGGATGTGGGTCCGTCAGCTGAAATGATAGAGCACTTATTTACATGCAAGAGGTAAGGGGATCAGGGCCTCCATTCTCCCAGAGAAACATATACCTCATTTTGCCAATTTATTGGACCACTTTTATATCTTTAGTTTCTGCATCTTGTCCTGAGGTCTTGCAATTCAGTGAATTAAAAGCTACCAGGAGCTGGGGAATTAGCTCAGATGGTAGAGCGCTTGCTTTGCATGCAAGAGGTGGTGGGATCGATGCCCACATTCTCCAATCAAACATTTATCTTGCTATATCATTGAATTATTTTCATCTTCTCAGTTCCTGTCCTGACTTCTTGTGACATGGTGAATGAAAGTTGCCAGGCAGTTGGGGAATTAGCTCAGATGGTAGAGCGCTTGCTTTGCATGCAAGAGGTGGTGGGATCGATGCCCACATTCTCCAGCCAACTCTCTGCTCATTTTTGAACTCCATACACTCATTCAGCCTCACTGAATACATTTGTATGCATTACCTTGTACCTGCTTTTTCTTTTGTATGCTATGGAAAGTGCCTCCGAGAAGCAATTGGGGGATTGTTTACCTTCTGAGAGCAGGCAACCAGAGCCACTCATGAATAGCCAGTAATTTTATTGTCTACTACTTATGTTATACTAATCTCACCAGTCATCTTGACATGCCCTGGGAACAACCACATGGAGATGTGGATCTTGGGGCAAGTCAAGCTTATGCCAGTTGCAGCTGAGCAATAACTCCAAGCTAGGCCCTGACTTGACCCCTCCTTCCAGCCTAGCTGGCATCTCCACAATCATTTTCCAACCTAGCTCCACAACAACCTTCTGCTCTCTCTTTCTCTGTGCAGAGTCAATTAGATTCTTTGTATATAGCCACAGATCTACACTTGTTCTCAGGACATTCAAAAAACTGATTGGGACTGGCATTTCCATGTAAGAGAAGAAATGATAGGGAAGGGGATGGGGACAGGGAGAGGGAGAGGGTGAGGGAGAGGGGAAGGGGAGGGAGGGGGAGGAGGAGGAGACAATCTCTTATTAGACAATATGAGCCTTTAAATGTTAGCCTTGTCATTCTTCCACCATTACTAAAATTTCTCTCTCCCTCTCTTCTCTCTCCTTCTCTGACTCTCTCTCCCTTCTCACACTCCCAGACAAAAAACAAGCAAATTGGATAGTTATTATCATCTCTCTGTGACAACATGCTACGAAACTAATGTGTGCTGTGCTGTGCTGTGCTGTGCTGTGCAAGTTATATTGAGAGCTAGAGATCCTCAGGTCAAAAATGTCCGTTTTGTCAACAGCCAATGAACACTGAGTTCCATATCTGAAAAACAAAATCTTAAATAGCAATTAAAATAGGGGGAAGAAACATCAAGGGGACATAAATCAACTGTTGAATTACCTCCCCTTTTTTGTAAAATAATACTTCTTAGATTGTCTTGCCCTCTTGAAGACCTGCATCACTTCAGCTGAATTTCACTTGGAAACTGAGGAATAGATTGGGGTGATGCTCTGACTTGGAGCAAATGCTGACCCCGAAATAGTAAGGGACATTCGGGGTGGAGGCTTTACTTACCTGAGGTGCAGGGATTCTCTTAGTGCTAATCCAGGCCTCCCTCTGAAGCTCCAGATATCCTGATTCAAGGGCTTCCTTTGATGTAGGTAGGTCAGAATGCACTCTCACCTTGGAGCACCAACCATATTTTTTTGGACTATAAGATGCACCTTTTTTACCCCAAAAAAGTGGGTGAAAATCTGGGTACGTTCTATGCTGTGAATGTTGCCTGAGGAGCCGCCTGCCGAGCCGCCCCCAACTTCGCCGCAATTGCCACTCATCTTCTGCCATTGCCTGCCGAGCTGCCTGCTGAGCCACCCCCAATTTCACCACAATCGCCACTCACCTTCAGCCGCCACCTGCCGAGACGCCTGCCGAGATGCCTGCCGAGCGGAGAGGCCATGAGCGCATCCAAAAAGTTTTTCACTTTTCTGGGGTTCGGGTGCTCGCCTCGCGCCCAATCCGTCAAGGTGACCACGGCGGCACGACTCGAGCGTGGCGACCACCCGATCCCCAGAAATTTGAAAAACTCTTCAGACCCACCGATCGCCTCTCTGCTCAGCAGGCAGCTTGCCAGGCAGTGGCGGAAGGTGAGCGGTGACTGCGGTGAAGTTGGGGGCGGCTCAGCAGGCGGCTCAGCAGGCAGCGCTGCTGTCAAGTTTGAAGACCATTGCCCTAACCCAGAGGTCTTCAAACTTGACAAGGAATACTTTTTTCCTTGTTTTCAACCTCTAAAATCTAGATGTGTCTTATACTCTGGTGCTTCTTATACTCCGAAAAATACAGTAATTAGAGATATTCCTTTCCCTAATGAACCCTTTTGTGCAACTCTAGCTGCTGACCCCCTTCTCTCTGTCTCTCTCTCTTTTTTTTTTTTTTGTCCATTTCAGGGCTATGATGATGCTTATGCTGAGCAAAGTTATGAAGGATATGAAGGCTACTATAGCCAGGGTCAACAGTAAGTCCTCCTTTTAGCTTCTTTAATTCCAGCTGTCTGGTGTTTCCTAGAAAGTCTCTTGATTTGCTTATTGCTTATTTGCTTATTTCTACTGTTCGTCACCTGGGCTCGTTTTCCTCACTAAATCAATGAAGAAGTACAATATTTTTGACTGGGTTCTCTGTCTAGTTTTAGGATTTGTGTTGAGAACAGACCACATATTTATGCAGAAATACTGAATATTCAAAAGAATTCACAAGTTTTGAAACACCATTATGATTTCATAATGGTTGCTCATTCTTGTATTCAACACCTGGGCTTCCTTGGCCCTATCTCTTTTTCTGTTAACATATACCTTTGCTAAATAACTCTTCCTTGCATTCATCTCAGATGTTTTCCCAACAAAGCCAGTTCTAATTTCCATATTGCGAAGTGAGCAGAAGCACACACAGCCTTTTCACTTTCCTCTATTTTTTGTAATATGCCAGCGGTCTTCAGACTTGGCTGAGGAATTCTGGGAATTGAAGTCCATAAATATTAAAACTGTGAAGTTTGGAGATGTCTGTAATAGAATAGGCACTGCTTCTTCTGTTTGCGTTAGGTCTATATTCTGCTTATCACTAGAATGTGAGCATTCTGCCAAGCTACACAAATTAGTCTTGCTCTTAATTTTTTAGCATACATGTATGTAGTTTACTGCTTCTCACTGACTATGTCAGCAAACTGCATGTCACCTTAATTTTTTAGCATACATGTATGTAGTTTACTGCTTCTCACTGACTATGTCAGCAAACTGCATGTCACCTGTCCTGTTAGCATGTACAGCAAAAGAAACTCCTGGGACATTTTTTACCAAGAGTATAACTTTACTGACAGATCCATATAGGCACAGAAGAAGCAAAGTTCTAAGATTTTGGCATGAAACGCAGTATAGTAAGACTCCTTTTTCCTTCCCTGGGCCTCCCATTGTCACTGTCCACCAATCTAGGTTACACATTTTATTTTGGGAAAACAGTCTGCACCTTTTGAAAGTCCTCTGCATCTGACTTTGAAGTTGCAAGGTTTTCTCAGGCTGCAAATGGCTCATGTAAATTCATAAATTTCTTTTCTCTCTCCCAGCTCCCCACACATTCTACTCATACCCATCCCCCCTCCCTTAGCTTCTTTGTCAAGTTACGAGTGGAAAGAAGTACCTTGCGAGTCAACCTTGACACATATCTCTTGGTTAGTGAGATGCAGGGAACAGAATATTGACTTTTAAGGAAGTCTTTCAGATATCATATATTTAAGTAATGTTGTGCTTTGGATTCATATGTGACATGCAAGAGAAAGACTAAAGGTGGTAACCTAGCCTACTGTTTCATTTTCTTACTGAAAACTGTTTTGCAAAAACCTCAAATTAGGCCATTCTAAGTAATAGCAGTATAATATCTAGAAAACATCAACACAGCCTCTTCTTGTCCTTGCAGGGAAACAGAATATTATGATTATGGACATGGTGAAGCTCAAGAATCTTATGAGGCGTATGGTACGTTTGCGTGTCGGGATAGGAACATAGTGATTGTATGGATTCAAACTTTATTCTGTTAATTGAATTTGGGCATCATATGTTTTGCTCAAGCAGAGATCCTATGATAAGCTGATAATTAATGTTTTTAGGGATTACCTTAAGAATATATTTATTATTTTTATTTATATGCCACCATTATTATTTTTATAAAACAACTGAAGGTGGTGAACATATCTAATACACCTTCCTCCTCCTATTTTGCTCAGAACAATCCTGTGGGGTAGATTGAACAATCCTGTGGGGTAGATTGGGCTGAGGGAGAATGACCAAAGTCACCCAGCTGCTTTCACACCTAAAACAGGACTACAACTCATAATCTCCCAGTTTCTACCTTATGCCTTAACTAACCACTATACCAAACTGGCTCTTTCATTTGGAGACAGCAGCAAAAAGCAGCTTCAGGACTTCATACAGGAACTTCAGTCTGGAATTTATCCCAATACAAAACTACTGGATATTTTTCAGCATAGTTTCTCTGTTTTGTTTCAACACTACACAGACCCTCCTTTCCCCACCCCGACCTCCCCCAAAAAAGTCTCTGCTTTTGGAAATCACTTGTCTGGCTTTATGGTCCACCTGACGGGTCTGTGTCTTTCTGGACATTGGGCCCAGATACCCTTGCTAATTAATTAGTGTGGAAGGAGCAGATGTTTCACCTGGTTTCCTGCAGCCATAATGAGAAAAATAAGATCTGTGGAGCACTTCAGGGAAACAATAGCTGGCTGGTTTGTCCAAGGGGGAATTACTTTTGGAGGTATTTGCAAGAATCCTTACTGAAATTAAAATGTAGTTTTTGGAGTTTTAGCCAATCGAAAGAAAATGGAAACATAAATGACTTCCTTCTGCTTTACCATCCTAAGCCTTTGATTTCCCCTTCCTTCTGTTAAGTATTTTGGGTGAGCTCCCTCCTGTGTGTCATCTTTTCTTGGACTTACAGAGAACACATAATACTAAGCAGGTGTGAGTATAATTGCAGCTCTTAAGTGCAGCATAAACCACCTTAATTCCTAAAGGGAGAATATAACATGCTAAGTAAGTAGCTTAAAGGAAAAACAAAATGGTTGGAGAAAAGCTTGAAAGCAGCATTGAAACCTCACTGTTATGTGTTCTGTTTTAGTATGGATATGCAGAGTTCACTAATCTGCTGATCTATAACATTTCCAAGACGCTTATTTCCACAAACTTTTCAGCCACCTGCACATAACAAATGTGGAGAGAGACATACTTTTTTCTTGAAGAAACTGCTTCTGGATAGAAAAGTAGATAGACCAGTTAATCCTGTCTAGGGTTGTCCTGGTGGATTGCATAGTTTCATTCGGAGACGTGGTAGCTGGAGAATATTGGGAGGTGAATTTAGTGGCATCTCATCATCTCTTGGTTAATGTGATAGTCCTTGCCCCAGAATTGCTACCCTTTTCCTCTTAGCTAAACGGACAAATGTAATGGGTTTGGGTTTTTTCCTCCCTCCTGCAGGTCAAGACGACTGGAACGGAACTAGGCCTTCGCTCAAGGCCCCTCCTGCTAGGCCAGTGAAGGGAGCCTATCGAGAGCACCCGTACGGACGCTATTAGAACATTCACCAGGGCGAATCATCCTTTAGAACAAACATTTCTTTCTGATTCTAGTGTCTCCCAGGATTCCTCTTGCTTTACCACAACAGACAAGTAATTGTCTCCCTGATTTTTCTCTGGCTCCCTTTTTCTCCCACCTCCATCCTCCCCAACCACTTGACCCTACATTCTGCTTCTGTATGTAGTATTTTAAATAAGTTAGAGTTAGAAAACTGAATTCAACTTTTAAGTGTGTAGACTGCTTTTCTTTCTCTGTTTATAGATTATATAAAAAACTGTACCTTTAAAAAGAAAACTTTTGAGATAAAATGTTAGTTTCCAAAGTGACATGCTTGCTTAACAGTTATGGAATTAAAGTTTGTTAATATACTTACCAGATTCCAGGGCTTTTTTGAGTGCATTCCAGGGCTTTTTTGAGTGCACGGCAATAAGGCCAAGTGCTTATTTCAGGGTTCAAAAAAAATATAAGACAGGGTCTTATTTTCGGGGAAACACAGTAATACAATGTATCAAGATTATAACATCACATTAAAAGGAAATTAAAACAAATCCAATGATTTTGAGCTAACATCCTTCTCTTGGATCTTGGAATATTTCAATAAAATACAAATGAAATCTTTGATAAAATTTATCAAATAAAAAAGCCACTAACCTTTGCGAAATATATTCATATCCATGGTGGAAATTGTGTTGCTGCGAGATGGGAGCAAGCCACCTGTAGGGATGCAGTAACTGTTATCAGTATCTGAGGCAGTACGTGAAATGCTACATGCCTCCACTGGAGAGCGATCTGAAGCATGATGAGGCTTTGGAGGACGCGGTGGAGGAACATCTGGAATAGTCTCTAGCTTTGAACCTTGAGTCAATGAACTTTCTGGAAAAGTTCGTGGAATCTGGTAAGTACTTCCAGGTGTTGAGGGAATGTCATAACTAAGGGAAAAATGCCTCATCTGTGTATCAAGAGAAGAGGTTGCAGATGGAGTGCTGAAAACATGCTGCTCTCCATCTATATCAGTTCCAGAAGGAGATGACTTTGGTAAAACATCTTGAGAATAACTCCGTGGTAGATTATAAAGACTGCCATCTACTGACACTGAAACCGCTCTTGATGTAGGTGAATCATATACACTATGTTGCTGAAAATATCCATTCACTGTGTGCTTGTTTAGCGATTGCACAGAACTTTTATGGGAAGGCACATTATCATTACAATCTGTTTCAGAACAGGCAGATTTTGCTGTATCAACTGACAACCTAAATATTAAATGAAAACAAACAAAAAATAAATGCATTGGCATATTTCTTCCAGAAACAAGTATTTCCTAAAATGAGAAAATAGATAATCACAACTCTGTGTCATACAGGCTTTAACTTTATATGTATTGCTAACATGCACCTATAAGAAACTGCTTCTTGGTAAATCATAAGGCACTAGGACTGCAGGTACCAATGTGGCATTTTTCATTCTTAAATTCAAAAAGTAGTTGCTTTCATGATAGACTGTATTTCCATACTATGTTGCTAAACTCTCGGCTCTCATTCTGTCTATAGATTTTAGTCAGCAAGGCTTCTAAGACATCTCTTCTTATAAACAATGTTAGTTATCTAAAACTGATTAATAACAAATTATACCAATTATTCAAACACTAATTATACTAGCTTATTAAATAGCCTTATTGTTATGCTTTATTATTTTTTAACTACTTTCTTCCGCTCAATCCTTAAAAAATTACTTTCCATAACTTGTTATGAATTCTTCAGTTTTGGAATAATGTAGTTCTTCAAACTAAGAAATAATGTTTTAAAGGTATATAAAGTTATTTAAGAAACAATGTTTTAAAGTTATTTGAACTTACAGTTGAAAACAAATTTTTAAAACAACATTTTTTTTTGGAATGGGAAATACATAAATACAAGCCAGGAACAAAAATGCTGTTCAAAAGCAGGTGTGAATACCACTTTGCTCTTAAATATGAATGGACTGACCTTCTGGATCCATATACTACAGCATCCTTCCTTATTGCTATCTTCATAAAATTATAGAATTATCATCTTTTTATAGTCTTTTTAATCAAATCCAAACATGCTCAGTGTAGAAATCCAAATTAAACCAACCTTGGCAAGCAGATGCCTAACTTCCACTTGGCTACATACCGTATAACTAATTAATTAGATTTATTGCTGCATTGTTTTAGTGTCAGGACTATTTCTAATATGAAATTGTAACATGTCCTAAATTAAAAGAAGGCTGGGATTTTTACTCTCTGCTTTTTCATTTTCAGAAGAAGAACATAGCAATAGCACTTAGACTTATACACTGCTATACTGCTTCACAGGGCTTTACAGCCCTTTCTAAGCAGTTTACAGAGTCAGCAACTTGCCCCAACAATCTGGGTCCTCATTTTACTAACCTCGGAAGGATGGAAGGCTGAGTCAAACTTGAGCCTGGTGAGACTTGAACTGCCAAACTGCAGTCAGCAGCAGTCAGCAGAAGTAGCCTGCAATACTGCATTCTAACCGTTGTACCACCGTGTCTCTTAAACATAATCAAATTACAATGTCCCTCAGCTTCTCAAGTCTAAATATTATTTCATAGGATTTATTTTCTATTGTCTTGATTATTCTAGGGGTAATAACCAAGTTATGGTCTGTTCCATACAGAGTAAAATGGGATTACTATTTCCTTACATTTGACTTCATATAAGAAAAGGGATGAGGCATAACATTATCTAAACTTTTAGCAGAGTACAGACTATGTGCTGAGAGATGATTTTCTTAGCAAGGACCAAAACTGTAAACCAAGCACTGATTTTTTTCCCATTTCTAAAAGGTAAACGCTTTTACTTCAGTGTTTTCAAAATGACCAATACATCTGCAAACAATGCAGCAATTTCTCCACTTCAAGCCACTCTGGATACATCAAGTAGTAATTATTTGCACTGCTTATGAAAATCCACAGCAAAATGCACAAGATGCACAAATACACACACAAGGTATTTTTTTTTCCAAACAGGCTTTAGATTTGTGGTTAATTTCTAAAGACAAATCCCAAACACTCACTGCAATGGAACTTTTTTACTTTCAAAATCCTCCAGCAGTAAATACTCCTCCACTTCTTCCAAGATGAAAGAGCTGTTTTTTTTGAGTATATGATAAAAATTAAGAGATCAGTGACGAAAATTATTTTTGAACAGTAACCCTAACTCCTTTTGAAAAAATATTTGATAAAAAGAGCAATTTTAAAGATGAAATATCATTGTATATAGGTTGATCTTCAGATTTGATGAAAATAATATGTACCCAGAAAGTACTTAAGACAATTTACCTTACCCTTAAGTAATCAAACTCTACACATAGTTGTTCTTTAAAAATTACATAGGAACTGATGGAGGGAAAGCATATTCATCAAAAATTTTAAGTTTTTCATCAAGAATGTTGAACTTCAATACTTTTGGAAGAGAATGGAATAAGTAATATAGTCCACAATAGCACTTAGCACTGCTTCACAGTGGTTTACAGCCATCTCTAAATGTTTACAGAGTCAGCATATTGCCCCCAACAATCCGGCTCCTTTTTTACCAACCTTGAAAGGATGGAAGGCTGAGTCAACTTGAGCCAGTGAGACTCAAACTGCTGAATTGCTGGCAGACAGCAGTCAGCAGAATTAGCCTGCAATACTGCATTCTAAACGTGGCTCTGTACAGTAAGTAATGAAAACTTTTTAACCTCTCAAAAACTACCTATGATAACTGTTATTATAGCATTTTAATGACACAAAAAGTCCAGTGTTTACCTTGCTGGTTCAGGCTTCTTACTTTGACAATTGACTAGTAACAGGTAATCTTGTGGATCTTCATGACTGGAGGCAGATTCTAATGGTGGGATATTAATTAACTGATATGGAGGAGGCAGGGATGGCTCGGCTTGTACAGATGGTAGGGAAGAACTGACAGCTAAGGGTAATTCAACTGGTGCCGGCAGGGAATTGCCAGGTGGCTTCACAGCATCTACAAAACAGAACATGCATAAGTCACTAAATACTCTGCTGATTGATTGATTGATTGATTGATTGATTGATTGATTCATACATTCATTCATTCAAGAGTTATACAGCCATACATCTTGCAGTACAGGTAGTCCTCGATAGTTCATTTAGTGACTGTTCAAAGTTAGAACAGCACTGGAAAATGTGACGTATGACCATTTTTAACAGTTACAACTTCGTACCATTCCCTGGGTCACATGATCAAAATTTAGATGCTTGGCAACTGGTTCATATTTATGACCATTGCTGTGTCCCAATGTCATGTGATCACCTTTTGTGATCCTCCGACAAGCAAAGTCAATGGGGAAGCCAGATTCACTTAATAACCGAGTTACTAATTTATCAACTACAAGTGTGATTTACTTAGCAACTGTGCCCCATTTTACAATTGAAAGGTTGTAAAATGGGGCTAATGTCCCATTAACAAATATCTCACTTAACAACAAAAATTTGGGGTTCAATTGTGGCCATAAGTCAAGGATTACCTGTACACAGCTCTAGTCGGGTAACAACAATGATAAAATCATAAACAATAAAAACAATAGAACTAGAAATCAAGGAAAATCTGATACCCAATCCAACATTTATTTCTATTCATCTATTCAATCCCTAGGCTCCAACCTTACCATCCCAACTCCTGGGGTAATGGTCCCCTCTTGCTGGCTTTCCAGAAGCTTAAGAAAGTGAGTACCAGCTGGATCTAAAAGGGAACAATGTTCCATGGAGAAGAGCCTACTGTAGGAAAGACAGATCCCACTAGACAACAACATTAAAGCTAAGGATCTGCAGCGTGGCCAGACTAGCAATCTGGTGGAAGGGCAGATACTCTAAGGGAGAAGCAGTGCCACAAACAACATGGCCCTGTGCTATGTAGAACCTTAAAGTCATAACCATACTTTGACTTGACCTGCAAAGAAACTGGGAGTCAGTCAAGCTTGCACAACAATGGTATAACATGAGCAAGGCGAGCACAAATATTGTGCAAGCAGCTGCATTCTGGACAGGTTGTAACTTCTGGGTGGTCTTCAATGTGCATGCACAGCACAGTGCAATAGTCCAAGTGGGAAACAATCAGGGGTGAAATCCAGCAGGTTCTGGAGAACCAGTAGTGGAAATTTTGAGCAGTTCAGAGAACTGGTAGCAGAAATTTTGAGTAGTTTGGAGAACTGGCAAATACAACCTCTGGCTGGCCCCAGAGTGGGCTGGGAATGGAGATTTTGCAATATCCTTCCCCCAGGAATGGGGAGGGAATGGGAATTTTGCAATATCCTTCCCCTGGAATGGGGTGGGAATGGAGATTTTGCAGTATCCTTCTCCTACCATGCCCACCAAGCCACACCACACCTACAAAGCCAGGCCCACAGAACCAGTGGTAAAAATAATTGGATTTCACCACTGGAAACAATCAAGAATGAGTGACCATGAGCAAGGCTTCTTGGTTCAAGAATGGGTACAACTGGTCCACAAAATGAATCTGTGCAAAGATTCCCTAGTCATGGCTGCTACCTGATTCTTAAGTAGGAGATGCAAGTCCACTCAAACTGCCTATCAGCTCTCTGTGGGGACGTGCTATACCACTGAGAGCCCCAAACCCCAAACCTTGTCCATTTTGCTAGGTTTGAGTAACAGCCCATTCATTCTGAGCCAGATCCTAACAATCTCCAGGCAGATTAGCATGAAACAGTATCATCTGTTCAGCTGATGGTACTACACCCCCATGACATCAGATGACCTCACCCAGCTGTTTCATATTTAAAAAGTGTGCTAAAAGATTCAAAATTTGGGGCATTCACATTGTGTGGGACCAGAGCTAGATACCTCCAAAACCAATCCAACAGATACCGGCCATGGAGGAAGAATGATTCCCACTTCCAGTCCCTGCAGCCAGTCTAGAAGGCTATCATGGCTGAAGGTACTAAAAGCCAAGAAGTTCAAGAAGTTTCACTACTAAAAGAACTTAAAAGTATTAAATGTAATACTTGCTGATTTATACTTTAAAAATGTATAATGTTTCTATTTTATAATATCTACTCTTAATATCTTCAAGATAAAGAGATAATGGAGTAGTACAGTTATTCTGTAAAAGAATTGTGACTGTTAGGTTGTCAACCTCTTAATCAAGGTAAGCTATCAAATTACCCATCTTCAGATATGATGCCTCAGAACCAAATAAACTTTACTTGCCCCTTTCAGAAAAACCCATAATTTCCTTCCCAACTGACAATTATATAAAATAAATATACAAACTCTATTTTCCCCTGTGGTTTTTTTTCTTTAAAAAAAGGCCTAAGATTTATATGTTCTGCATTTCAGTGTTAATGTATAACGGTACAGAAAAGAATGAAGAATTGTTTGCAAACCCAATTAATAATGTTGTTCACATCAGAAGATGGAGTAAGCCTCTGACTATGAGGTGCTTGAAGTGACCGTTTTATGTTCTTGTATTTACTTTTATGCTATTGCAGCTTGATGAGTGTGTTATAGGATGAAATGGCTTTTTATTAAAAAAATAATGATGATGAAGGCAAAAATTCAACATCATAACAAACAACAGCAAATGTCGCCTTTGTAGTGAAAAGGATGAAACAATTGACCATTTGATCAGTGGCTGCAGCAAAATTTCATAAACTGACTACAAGCAGTATCGTGATCAAGTTGCCAGATTATTCACTGGAAACTTTGCCAGAGGTTTGGATTTGAATGCAATAAAAACTACTGAGACAATGAAGTTGAGAAGGTTAAGATCTTATGGGGCTTTAAGATCCAAAGAGACAGGCATGTGATTGATAACATACTTAATATACCAGTTATGAAAAAGAAGAAAGGCTTGTTCATTAATATTGCTATTCTAGGTGATGCTAGGATTGAGGAAAAATAATGGGGGAAAAAATACAAAATACAGGCATTTGCAAATTGAAGTTGTAACAGGAGGCTTTGGAGGAACTTCTTTGATATCTGGAAATACTGAATTTATCTGGCCTGAACAACCTAATTTTACAAAAAAAAATCCACTATGAATGAACTGCCTATATTCTTAGATGCTACCTTAATAATTCTCAATTCCTTAGTTAAAACTTGAATTATTAGGTTTCCACAGTCTTAGACTGTAAATCTAACTGTAGAATACCCACACATAGTAAAAGAAAACTTATTAGTAATCAGTTCTGCAATGCAGAAAGCTACATTTATATAGTCAGTGTAACATTGAGAACTGCCTTTGGATCCAGGCTATGGATATCTGCCCAACTGTTTATCCAAGGAAATAATTTGGTATGGATATTCCCATTCATTCTGCAAAACAGATGTGCCATTCAGTTAATCTGCGTATTAAATTCTAAAAGTAGAAAACCATAGCAAATATTTTGCAATAGCAAATATTCATCGTACTGTCCCAAATTTAGCCTCAACATTGTTATAATGTCCAACTGCTTCCAAAACAACCTCTAAGTGTGGTGTAACATAAGGCAAACATTTTAAAATATATAAACTTAATCCTTTAAGATTCTGAATACTATGTTTCAAAATTGTTTCATAAAATTCATTATGAAAATATTTGGGAACTTTTCCTTCTGCCATTTGTGCTACCAATGAGGCCTGCTAACTGAGAATACTCGTAGTTGCAGTTTCAAAATAATCTGTGCAGGTCTTCAGATTCAATTTCAAAAATCCAATAGAAGAGAGTATTTGTAGCTTGGGGCTCGACTGTTGAGTTCTAGATGTTACCTAGTTAGGTAATGAAATGTCTGCAAGCAAGCAACCAAGCTCAGAGAGTACCAAGAAGGCCACAATTACAAAGTAGCATGTATAAAAACTATGTCAAAAGGAAATGAGTGATTAGGAACAAGCAAAAGTATTTGTGTGACATTGCAACTCATTTTTACTGCAACCCACTTAAGCATAGGATCATACAGAATAAGTACATTTCAAATTGATATAAAAAAACTTATAGATTCAGTAATACTGGACCTGACTTACTCAGACTGCAAAAGCTATTCTCAGAACGTTGTTTTTTTTTTGAAATTTTAAGTTACTTGAACACAAGAAAAAAATATAAAAAGGAAGGTGCACATATGAATCATATAGATACTTCAAAAAAATTAAGCCATAAGTCATACACTTTCATTATCC
>JANHFM010000823.1:190023-213451 GCA_032468115.1 Grayia smithii
CAAACTCTTTATTTTAACTGGAAAAGTTGGGGGTCGTCTTATACGCCCAGTCGTCTTATACGCCGGAATATAAGGTATAAAAGATATGTACATGCATGCTTTCTTAGAAACTGAACTCCCTGAATCAATTACAATATAATGTCAATAATATAATATAGCAGTGGTTCTCAACCTCTTCTTCATCATCAACCTTCTTTAAATGCCTTTGGTTACCATGGACCATGGCCACAGACCCCCAAGACTTAAGATTTAAAGCATAACATTTCTTCAAGCCTTCATGGAGTCCCTGTGATATTGAAGCCACCAGGGGTCTGTGGACCACAGGCTGAGTACTACTCATTATATAGAATTATAACAATAAAGCCCCAAACCATTGAGAAGGAAGAGTTGAGCAAGACTTACTTTCATTTACCACTTGTGCCTTATTTATGTATATACTATCTGGATACCCGTGATCCGCTACAAAACTATGTGATCGGGCTTGATAAATTGACACTTACAGCTTGATTAATGAGTAGTTATGATTGGCCTCTCCTCTCCGCTCCCTCAGGCTTGCCCCATAGAGGTCTTTCCTATCTTATTCCCTTCTCTCTCTTAGGCTTGCCCCACAGAAGAATATCCTATCTACCCTTCTCTCCCTCAGGCTTGCCCCACAGAGATCTCTCCTATCTTATCCCCTTCACCCCCTTTCAGGTGGGGAGTAATGTCTAAACTCCCAGGCCACAGACCAGATGAATCACATGCTGGCTACATCCACGCCCAAACGGCAGTTGGAACAGAGTTCTTTTCAGGTGGGGAGTAGCATAGGACGTCTAACTCCTTAGCATCAGAGCGTGTTAATAATAATAATATAAGAAATACTAATGATCTGATGGTCATTTCAAAAAATCTTTTCTTAGTGAGCACCTAGAAGCCAAGAGAAACATACGTGCCAAATTTCAAGTTTATAGGCTTTACAGTTCTGGAGATTTTGTGATGGTACGTGAGTGGTGTTTCACTTTTATATATAGAGATTTTAATTTATCATCAGGAGGTGCATTTTTTCCATTTCTCCTTAATTAAATAATAAAAATGAAAAAGCTTCCTATATTTTAAACCTTTGATCTATACAATCCAACTTAACTTTTCAACTGATTTAATATTTCCTCTATCCAAGCATGGAATTGAACAATTAATAAACATGTAGAACAAAATTGTGGATCACTAAATGTTGGAGGATATTTAATGAATGAATATGAAGGTCTCTATTTCATAGCAGCTCCTATGTATAAGGGAGGCTTTTACCAGATTCAGTCTCCAATGGATGAATGCGGAAAACAGAGTACTTTTCTACGCCATAAGCTTTTCATTCAAATAAACAAATAATTTCAGCCAAATTTAGCACACAAATAATTTAGTACACTATTAACACTAAATATTGATATTTACTGGTTGCCACATAGATAAACTATTCAAAGCATAATTGCTCAAGCTTTAGTTGTAATAATATATCTTAACTCCTTTTACAAAGCTTCATAAATAAGAACAGAAAATATTAGGTTCATCTTTACTTATTGTTATGCTGCTCCCTCTTTGCCAAAAATACATTCACACTTTTAAAGAATTGTTTTCCAGGAAGCACCATCTTTTCTTACAAAGAAAAATAAGGAAAAAATAGTCTCAGTGGAAGTTTCCACTCCACCGGCTATCATCCTGATTAGCTGTTTGAAATACACACATGGCCAACATTTCCTGTTTTTAATCTATTGTCACCATTTGCCAGTTCTGCATTGGTCTGTTCTAACTTTAGTGTACTTATGCAAACAAAAACATTGAAAACAATGTAAATATAAAAGTGCTTTTTATTTTGCATCTTGCAGCATTTTTTTAACCTAAAGGTGGAAAATTACAAAAACATATATTTGAAACATTTTTAAAAAGCAGACAAAGCTATAAAATGCTTGGTAAGATTGTGTGTATAATTATTTTATAATTACTACTTTATTATCCTAAGTTGAAATGTGCTATTTAGCTCTAGAGCACCTCTATGTAAACATGCACTTCAGACAAACATCAGGATTTCTTGGATGTAAATTCTGGGTATTGGAGATTTCAGGTATATTAGATTTGATCATGCAATCAAGAATGATTGCATTGCCCAGCTCAAGCTAAAGTAATAGAAATTGTACTGACTTCTGCTTGCATTGCCCTGGACCACTTGCTCATGCAAAATATAACACTTTTTGAAGATAGCTACATAGGGTGAAATCCCACTATACACATTCACAATCAAGAACAATCAAAGGGTCATGCTCTCTTCCACTCTCTGTAATGGCATGTGGGAATAGACTGCCTGACTGAGCTTTAAAACTGCAGTCCAAATAACATTATCCATCTTGTTAACCTTAAAAAAAGGATAAATAATTTTAGCTTATAGCCTTGTTAAACTCCAGCACAGAGAGCAGGTTTCTTCTAATGTTTGAATTCATCTGCCAACATTTATACATTTGACATTTGTTATTTCATTAGTTTGCGATGTCTGCAAAATACATGTTCAAAAATGTTTTTTTGCTTCTTTCATATTAATTCTTTCACCTAGTTGATAACTTTTGGAAGTGATGCTTTTCAAAAAATCCCTTTACTTATTTGTCAATATTTGTCAAGTTGTGTTAACATATTCTAACCCAAGCCTCAAAGAGCGTGATATTAAAACAAACTAATGTTATTAGAATTATTTTTTAATATTAAAGAGTAATTCTTTTCATATTTGTGTTATTCTCTTTTCTAAAAATACCCAAACTCCTTCACATATTAACAAACTCTGTGTGTGTGTGTGTGTGTGTGTGTGCGCGCGCGTGTAAATGTGTGTGCGCACATGTATCTGTGTGTATGGTCAGGTTGTGATTGAAAAAGCAGAACCCATTTTATAGTCATTTCCCATTTCAAAATTATGAAAAGCTGTCTTAAATTTTTATGGGGTTTTCAGAAAGCAAAGTAGGCAACATCTCTTCCCTTTTTTTTGATTTATTCTTTATGGAAGAAATGGAAAAAAACAATGATGTAGGGTTAAATTTGGGAAGCATTAGTAGAAGAACAGTTTGAAGTCATTGTCAATATGATCAGTTTTAATTGAATTTGACACCTAAACTTCATGCACTTTATAAATAATAACAGTAGTAATCAAGAAAGGCATGATGATTACCAAGAAATCCAAATTCACATACATGATTATTCAGTAGCCTGTCCTTTTTTTTCTTCATGTTCCTTCAGTAAAATTAATTTTAATTTTCCATTAATTTTTAAAATTAATTTTAAAAGTTATTTTAAAGTCACAAACCTTTTATATGTGCTCAAAACCTTAGGGAACCTGATCATGTTCCGTTCAAGTCTTTGAATCAATTCTTTCTTTGTAGAAATTCTCTTTGCAAATTGATTAGAATTGCCTCCTATCTATGTTTCAATGCCTTGCACAAAGAATTATTTTTCAAGAAATTTTAACAAGATTACAAATTCTACATTTAACACACATTAAATCCTGATTACTTTTGTTTCTGAAAACACCAGTAACGCTCCAAGACTGAAGAATTATGCAAATATTTTCAAAAAATATTTTAAAGACCAATCAACTCTTTTAAAAAAGATTAAAGTATATAAAATAACCAACTATACATATTTTTATAACATATCAGATGAAAGATGAGACTATTCATATGGATAGTTTGATACTGTTAATAAAAAAGTACCTCTTCTTTGTTTTCAGCATATCCCCGAATTCTAATCTTTTCAGTTGTTGCATCTACCCCAAAAGAAGCTCAGTGTTAGTCTTCCTGTCAGCTTTCCAGCTTACTATACACCACCCTATTATAATAACCTTTGACCAGCAGGAAGCAGACACAATGGACTGAAAATAACAACAATTGTATGTTTTCAGAATGTTTTAATGTATATAAAAGAAGTACTTATTTAACTGTTGAGCAAACTATTTGAAACTTTGAACTTATGTATTAAAATAATAAGCAGGGGAGTAACTGACTACATCAATGCACATTTTTCTCTTGAAAAGAAAATGCCAACGTATAAAATATATGTAAATAAATGCATGAATAAATATTTTAGATAAATCTTGCAAGGGAAGAATTGCTTTTAAAAAAAAAAAATACCCCAATTCTTCATACAGTGAAATTTACAAATTCTTGCAGAAACGGGACGTTGTCCTACCTGAACGGCCATTCTGTGGAGTCCCCGAGGCTACACAGGTAGGAATAGATAGGTAGTAAGTCTCAAATATTGAAGGGAATAAAAAAAACAAGGGAATCGTGTGAACAAGATGTCAATGTCCCAATTGTGGTTCGTAACAATTCAGCTATCTTTTGCTTTTCTCAGGAAGTATTTAAATTATTGTACCAAGTCTCACATGCTGTTTTAATAACAATATTGGCAGAATGTCTGCAGAAAACGCTAAGCAAGTTAATCAAAGATCTGGAAAAAGAAGTCTTAGAAGAAAGAGTTCAAAGAACTGGTTCATTTATTCCAAAAAAAGAGAGAACATGATAGCAGTCTTCAATCACTTCAATGGAAACTACAGGGAATCGCATCTTAGCTAAATTCTAGAGGTCAGAATTAACAACAGAACCATCTGCCATATGTTGTAGACTGATGCACTTTGATTTGCTGGAAATATTTAAGAAGAGCTGATGATCTTTTGTTAAGGATACTATAGCTGTGTTCTACATTTCAAAACCTGCCGATGAGACAAATGATTTCTACAGACATAGCCAACTTTTTGATTAAGAAAGTTCATGAGAGATGGCTTATTAAATTATACAGTATTTATATTTTATATAACTCTATATAATGGGTCATTCTTTCTACCCACCACCAGTTTTAGATTCATTTTATTACTATAGATAAAATAGCAAGTTTTTTTTTCAAAAAAAACCCTACCAAATTATCTCAACTGAAATAAATTTGGCCAATTCTGAGCATTCTTTTTACTAACATTGTCCTGAAAACTGAGCTTACTCTAACAGTGTTCTAATAACAGCAAAAAGACACAACTGCCTGACCTTAGAGCCAGCTAAACCTACAATCTAGACATAGTTGAACATAAATAAGAAAGAAGGTTAACAAGTAATTTAATGCCGCAAAAAGAATTACAAATGAACAGGGTATGCCAAAGGCTGGAAAAGAAGGCAAAAAAAGAAGACTGAAGCTGCCGAAAGGACAAAAAAGAAATAACAAGAGTAAGCAAATGACACAAACTGCCAAAGAAATTCAGTCCAATGGGTGAAAGCATTTTGGAGTTTTCAATCATTATCATCATCAAGGTTCCACCAAACCTAAGTTTCTGTTTCAGAGCCCTTCAACTCTGTGGTGGTTTCTAGTTAAAATTACCAAATTTAACTAGAAGCACACTACCATTTCCATTCTGCAATTGTAACACAAAGACAGATGTTTGTGTTTACATGAGTAAACACAAGAACGCCAATTGTCCCATTGCACTAATGTATTCAAGAAGTGGAATCATAGACCACTTGTTTATTTAACCTGACATCTCAAGATGCCATTAACCCAGCCACTAGTTCATAGTAAACTATGGTTCAATTTTGTTAATGTGAGGACAATTACAGGCTGATATAGGACAGAGCAGCAGAAAATTAAAAAATCTGAAATATTCTATTACTAAAATCTAGCTGATTGTAGTAAATCAGTAAAGTATGGGGTCATATGGTTTAAAAACAGCAACACAAATCTTATGCAACATCCAAAAGGTATCTGCTGTAACAAAAAGATAAAAGGTACATATATATTATAGAACATCAAAAAACTATGAAATAAATACTGGTAATGAAAATATGTTCTTGTTTAAACCTATATTTAGGTGCATCATAATGCTTAATCCTAAATGAACAGTTGCTTCCCAGTTACAATTCTGCAGTAATCCAGTTGGATTACTAGATGTTTAACCATTAGGAAGAATGAATATAAGATAACATCAAGCCTGAAACCATCACAATTACTCTTCTTTTGGAGATGCAACTTAGGAACTGCACCATTATCATATTTGGGTGGACTATTCTATCACTGTGTTATTTAGGGTTAAAATCAACAAGATTATTCTTGATTCAGATGTGGCATATTAAAGATAATATGTACTTATTACACTTCTAAGAGTTTAAACTACAAGGAACTATGTATATTTCAGGCATGGGAATGGGCAAAATGACACTCAAAATAATTAATGATAATTTAATTTAATTTGAACAAATTCAAATTAAAGGATGTTCGTTTCTTTTGACCAAGAGCAATATGATCAAAATATTTTTGTAGTTGTTTTAATGCAATTTCCCCTATCCTTAAAAAAAATATTACTATTAATGTGTAGGATAAATAAATAATTTTTGTTAATTATAATATATTGTAATTATAACAGTCTATTACAGGGGTGTCAAAACTCAAGGCCAGGGGGCCAGATCAGGCCTGCGGGGTGATTAGATCTGGATCACGGGGCCACCCTGGAAACAGTAAAGCACTGGCCCAAGGTGTCTCTGCCAACAAAAATGGCAGAGGGTTGCAAGAAGCCGTCACAGCCAAAAACAGAGTTCGGGAGCCTGTTTTCACTGGCAGAGCGCTCAAGCCACCACAGACACCCCTGACAAGATGCCATGCCCATCTTGGCCACGCCCACCCCCGGTCCCCCAAGGTCAAACACAACCCTGATGCAGCCCTCAATGAAATCCAGTTTGACATCCCTGGTCTATTATATTGATATAATAGACTGAAATCTGTTAGTAATCTAATAGATTTAAGATTCTAATAAAAATCTTAAGTTAGCAAACTGTGAAAGTTCATTACTGTTGTAATTTTGAACAAATTAAAACTGGCTTGGTAGAGAATATGCAAAATATTTTTGAATTCAGAAGAAATATCATATACATAGAAAAATTCTAAAACTTGAATATTTTAATCCCCAAATATATTTATTGGATAAAGATATGACACTTGATAGAGTAAAAAAAACATGAATTGTTATTTTAGAGTTACATACTTTAGCAACAGTGCAAGATTACACTTTATATGTACTTTCCATCTGGACTGCTTATGATAAATATACACGTGCAAATGTAACATAATAATAAAGTTTTTAATCCTTGCATACTATCACTAATTGGTACACTCTGCATTCTAGGATTAACACAACAATTAGTAGTTCAAAGTACCAGTTCATGGTTTTATGGATATTATTATCTTCATCATTATCTAGATTTTTAGGGCGTGTCAAATTTTTCAACTTCTACTTTCCAAACATTAAGGGTGCTCAAAAGTTCTGACATGCATTGGGGATTGTAAAGATGTTTTGATTATTTTAATGTAATTTAGATGTGCTTGGTAAGAAACTACATAACTCTTTAACATTTTGTTTGTTTCGTATAGAATCCAGTTTAATGAAGCATAAAATTTGGCAAAGGAAAGTACATCTATGTGGCCTTTAACTTACCTCTAAAAGTGTGTTACATGATATGCACACAGAACTATATTCATGAGCCTATTATCAGGCTGTTTACATAAATAATTTTTAAGCTGGATTTATATTTCCTTCTTCTGTTAATCCACTGGAAAATTTCATCCAGTTTTGGTTTGTAAATAACAATCACAAATCTTAAATTCCAGTATTAAAAGGCTGTTCACCATTGTATAAAATAGAATTTATGATTACTGAATGGAAGAGAGCATTTAGTTCTTTAGTTTTGTTCCAGTGTAAAGAGATGAGAAATCTTCAAACAGATTTAAAGTGAAAGCTTAGGGTTCAGCTAAGTTTTAGGTTATGTAAAAAACAGCTCTTAGCAAGAAAGACAAGAGATGTTTAAGAATACACTGCTTAAGACAAGGTCTCTTAATTCTACAGTAATATATTTCCCAAATAGAGTTATTGTCAAGAAGCCAAAACATAATTGCTTTATCATGTGCACTGCAGTATGATAGATATATCAGCCTTATCCATCTTGAAGGCACAAGAATTGAAGAAACTTAGTATGATACATATACATTTTTTTAAATCCACAGCCTTCCTCCTTTTTTCCCCATTGTTTACTGCTGTATCCTATGTTATGTACATACAGTAAAGTATCTGTAACACAGCCCTAAACAGCTTGAGGCCAACATTCTAAATGACAGCCTCCTCCCTTGAGAGTCTGCCCAAAATTTGTATTTATCCTCCAATATGCTGTTACATGTATTACTTCCTACAAGTGTGAGCCTGCTGGGTATTTGGGAAAAGTGTCTTCACTATGGGAAGGTTCAGTTAATCTCTCCAACTTCTCTCCACCTTTTCTTTTGGCTGATGAAGATTACCTATTTTTCCGTCTATAAGACGCCCCATGTATAGGACGCCCCCCTCCCCACTTTTGTTACCCAAAATTCAGAAATCAATATTTTAAGCAAGTGGAAGTTTGGCTCATGAAGCTAGTTTGTAGAGATCAGTTATTGGCAGGTTCGCAACTGTGGTTCTCCTCTTGGCCCTCCGTGTATAAGATGCCCTTCCATTTATAGGTAAATATTTTTAAGAAAAAGTATCATCTTATAAACGGAAAAATACGGCATGTTGTTATACCTGGATTTTTTGAAAATAATATCACCAACAAATATTTAATAGGTTTTGGGATTTTTTAAAACGATTTTTAATTTGAATTTAGCAGGAATAAAACAAGGTCTAGTGAAGAATAACACAAGATTTGCAAGAAAATATTACAGAATGTACAGGATTCTACTCCATTTCCCATTTTCTCCAAACCTTGCCTAGCAGTAATTGTTCAGGCACTAATCAATTTGGTCTTCACTGAATCTATTCAGGAATCCCACTCTGGATTTTTGAGAAAATCCTGTGATTCCTGCATCTTGGTATAGGGACAATGCAATTGTGGTTGCATATGGACAAACACATGAGAATATACTACCTTTCTTCAATGTGGATTTCTTCAGATGAATTTCCAGCACAACTTCCACGGTTACCTCTAATTATAATCATATAGTTTAGCAAATAGTAAAACTTCCAATTTACATACATACATAACATTATAAGCTTTGCTTGTATTGTATTGTATTGTATTGTATTGTATTGTATTGTATTGTATTGTATTGTATTGTAATTATTGTATTGTAGGCTTTGCTTGTTTTGTTACAATGCTACAGAGCATACATTTCTACACTCTAGTTATATAGCATATATTTGAAGCCCATGAAACACACAAGTGTTTCATTGTATTCATTACAAGCATTTATCATTAAAATATTGCACATCCCTTTTGTTTAAATTGCTGACCAATATACTACAGCTCACATCACTGAGCAAAGGATCTTAATTCTGCAGCTTGTGAACACTGACATGAAAACTGCAACATCTTTTTTTATAATTCATCTATTATCTGCTTTTTTTTCCAAACAAAAATAAATAAATAAAAGAGAACAAATGCTGCCAGAATCAGGGAACTTGTCTTTCTCAGTTATCAGAACACTGCATCTTCTCATATTGAGAGGACATGTTCAGGTTTGGCTGGCCTATGAAGGATCAGAGATATTCCAGATAACAGCAAGCACACATTTTTAAATTTTAATGCTGGATTCCAAGCTGCATTCCTGAGTTCCTTTTAGCCACAGAAAAATTGCTTAGAGGTTAAAATAGATTCTTTTCAGTCCTCCTGATGAGACAAGTCCTCACATGTCACCAAATAATCTACCTCTCAATAACAGTTATTACTTGTACAAATTTACCAACTGTAGCATATGCATTTTGTTCTGATAAAGCCAGCCTTGATCTTCTAAACTCAAGTCTACAACTGATGATTTTTGCCTTAAAGTGCAAAAGTTTTGCCTTAAAGTACTTCCTTCAATATACATAACAAAAAAGCATTCATTGGCAGATGTTGGAATACTAAGAACTAAGGTGATATCCAAAACTAAAGTGTAATTTTTTGCTTTATTCTGTTACTGAAATTCTAGGTCCTGCTGTTTATAACTTGGTTGCGTTTGGTGGTCTCTTCCCTGTTGCCTGAATGTAACCAAGAAATTGATTTTTTTTGTTAGGATCTATTAACTGATGACTGCATTTAACAGAAGCAACTGGCCTATGCCTTACAGATAAATAGTTTAGAGCAGGGGTGTCAAACTGGATTTCTTAGAGGGCCGGATCAGCATTGTAGTTGTCCTCTGCTGGCTGGCCATAGGGGGAGATGTGATGGACGGCAGTACTTGCAGCACCCTGCTGGCCAAAATGGGGCACCATGCATGCCTCCCGTGCCCCATTTTTGACCTGGACAGCCTCCTGCAGCACTCTGTCAGCCAAAACTGGCTGCGACCACACCCTGTTTTCACTAGCAGAGGCATCACGGGCCAGTCCTTTTCTATTTCCAAGCCGGCCCCACGGGCCAGATCTAAGCAACCCGTGGGCTGGATGTGGTCTGCAAGCCTTGAGTTTGACATCCCTGGTTTAGAGCCATTCACTTACCCATTCTATTATTTTAAAAATAAAAAGGAAGGTTTGGTAAGAATAACTATAACACTGGCTACAACACAGAACACTGGCTACAAATTGTTACCCAAAGAATAGGTACATTACATCCAATGGGAAAGCACTTTATAACAGCTATAGGGAATGGAGAAATATGAGAGAAGCTCAGGTAAAGTAAGAATTGGTGAGTGGAGGTAGAATTGCCATCAACTTTTGTTTCCTCAAACAACTATCATTAACTCTCAATTTTGTAGTTCATTGGAATTTCTGTTTGTCTTAAGGTAAGTGATAACCCATTGAAAATGTCCTGAAATAAATTCTTGGTATGTCTACAAACATGTCAGAACATTTATACAGAGGACCCGATGCCCATCAACCATAGCTTTTATCACTCAATAACAGTATTTATTACAAATTGAATTTCTGGGATAGTAGAAAATTAAGAGAACTTATAATATTCCACTAAAGGATATTTACATACAGCATACTTCTGTCAAAATAAGATACAATTTTTTATAGCATTTCTCCCGAATTCTTATGTGTCTTAGTCATAAATTATTTTTCATTCCATACTCCATCCTTCCCAAATGTCTTAAATCCATACAAACAATCACTGGTGATGTGGCACATTTTCACACATTGCCAAATTGCCTCAAAATGTAAGGCGTCAGGAAATCCTTTTCTTCTATATGCAGATTTTTCCAGACAGATTTTCAACTACCCATATACTGTCGACACATTATTTTCTGTGTTCCTATTATCCTATGACATATTGTTATTAATATGTAACACAATACAGTTTACAAACTGATCAAGTTTTCAAATCAGCTCACTATTTATATATTTTACAAATAAGTATTACATATTTAAGATTGCTTGAAGCATCCAATCCACCGGATGATACATTTTCTCTAAATAAACATTCCTTTTATCAAATGGAGTTAGGGTTCAAACAGTTATAAATAATACCAAGCATGTATGAATAATTTCAAAATAATCTGCTTTGGAATCTACTCCTGCTCCTCATATTTGTATTATTTGCAATTAACATGCAGTTGAACTTGCCAGAGCACTACTTGCTGTTATTGTGTCTATTTATGGCATTAACTTCCACTTATAGTCCCCAAGGAAAGATGGCCCAGACAGACAAAGCAAACTACATAATTCCAAGCATATAACAAATATAAAGAAGCACACTGTCATTCAGGCTAACTGATGGAGGTCAAAGAGGTCAAGGACCCATATGGTTTATTTCTGTAGTCATTACTGCATACATGAACCATTAGATTCTGCAATTTCACACTGGGGAAATTTGCACTGATTTTCAGTATCTACCAGAAGATGTAGATTATCAAATGCCAGAACTTGGTACACAGTAAGATACTTAATAATATATCATTCCAGTTGTTTTTCCTATCCACAGGAAGAAATTCATTTAAATTTACTAGCAAGGGCAACCATTCTGTGGATTTACCTGAACATAAATACTAGTCCATTGAATTGCCTTTATAGTCACACACATTTGCCAAAGACTGTAAACTCTGTAAACTTTTCTATCTATAGAATTTTCAAGCAAAATTAAGAGAGCAACGACTGGAAATTTATTTATTAATTTATTTATTAATTTATTAATAAATAAAATTTATTTTATTTTTAGATAACATGTTTTATTTCTAGCAGAAAAGATGCCAGCTTTCAAAGTAAGTCTTTTAAATATCAAAGAGAGCTAATGCTTTTCAAGCTAATTTCTTCCAACTCTCATATAAAATTATGAGAGAACATATCCAACAAACTGCACAATAAATTACACTTCAAAGAACAAAGAAAGTTGAGAGAAGAAATTATGACAAGGCTATGCAGGTAGTCAGCCACACATATTACTCAGCAACTCAAGTCTACTATAAAAATGTAATAAGTAGAACTCTTAACTTCTATCAAAAGCGTATTTTGTTTCACTGAACTACAGGACCTTCTTTCAAAGTTAAAATAATTATATTAACCATGTTAATATTTATTAAATATATTATATTAATCATAATCAGAAATTATATTTATTTATAATAATTGGAGGTACTTTGCTAATAGATTTTGTCCAATTCTTTGAAATAAATGTAATGCAAATAATTTTAATTAAGGCAGCCATCTGCAAGGGTTCCAGAAACAGTAGTCCACTATGCCAGTTAAGAGTTCAAAAGTGCCACTCTGTATAAGCCTTTTAACTTCAGAAGATTGTGTGCTACCATGCAAACCAATCAATAATATAGATAATTTTAATTTATCCTCAGAAATATTCAGGGCAGAAAAAACAACATATCTCACCTTTATTTTACTTTCAAAGGAACAGGTAGTCTGGACTAAAAGAAACTATAGAACTCATATTTACTTAAAATTCATAGAAATGATTTATTTTATTACCCTCCCACAATTTGAATTTAATGCTTTTTAAAACTTTTTTATGTCTTTGTCTATACGCAAATTAAAAATCACCATAAAAGTTACAATTTCAGTTAAAACAAAAAAAAAGTCACAATTTTATTAAAAAGAGCTTAATAGTTTTTGACTCTACTATATTCTTATTTAATACATTTTATATTTTTTGAGTGGAAAAATAATACAATCAACTATACTATTTGTGAGAGGCTAATTATTTAAAAATGAGAATCATAACAATACCTGGTATATTTAAGCAATATGCTTACCTTGCATTAAAAATGAGAAGTAATGCTATTAAAACCAAGAAAAACAAAAGTCAAACAGTAACAAAATTAAGACATATAACTTTTTCTTAATAATTTTAAATGACATAAATATATATATTTTAAAACTATTCAGATTCATGATGAGATGTTTGTAGTTTTGTTGTTTGTTTTAGTAATGTTTTCTAAGACATATCTACAGTATATAAATTACTTCTTATTAGCAATATCTGATCCAAATCCAATCTATTACACAAATCTAATTAGCTGGATTTTGGCACCATACTTAATGGAATCTGAGTATTACATCACAGTGTGCTGCCTCTGGCTGCCTAACTTGCCTTATGAAAGAATTTACATCTTAAAGCCATTCAACTGAATGTACATACGCGGCAATATTCGCCTGACCTTAACTGACAAAAGGGCTGAGCAAACTTTTCTACATTCACTGGTTATTATCTAATGGAGGCAACTCTTCAGTTATCAAAACATCAATTTATCTAACTAGAAAGAAAGCTAAATCATTCTGGCAACATAGAAAAGCTATGGGAAAAGAATAGTAGATATATTGAGTAAATTGGGATTGGATGCAGTCAAGAAAACTAGACAGAAAGAGAAAAACATACCCTCTTCCAAGTTGAATCTCTGCTTATCTCTGAATCACATCACTATTCATTAAAGTGGCACAGAAGCTACACACAGAGCACCAGTGGCCCAGAGCCAAGTCTGTGACTTCAACTGCTCCATATTCATTTAGTAACATGCAGGGAGAGACAGAAAATGGAGTTGCTCAGACAGTTTGGTCAAGCCCCTGTTTGTATCTTGAGAGAAAGGGGAGGAGGAAAAAAAGCTGCTGTTCCTCCTTCTACCAGGAAGACAGAAATAAAAATTTAGATTTCTTTGTCAATTCAGAGCAAACTCACATCTGTCCTAAGTAGCCATCTCAGAAATGGACATTGGAAAATGAGGAATAAGTTTATTTGCACAAATATGCATCTGCGATATTTGCTTCGATATGGGTATATGTGTAATTCCTAAATATAATTTCCCCAAATAAGCATCAGATATTGCGCTGGGAGTACAATAATCATTTAAGATCCTTGGCCTTAAATTTATACATAAGGTACCGCACGGTATGCTGCATGATCAGAATATTTCTTAATGGTTGCAGTTTATGCTCTCTCTTTGCATATCAACAAGTTCTAAGGGCATTTGACCTACACTATCTTTGCAAATAGCAAAAAACAAACAAGGCACCTGAGTAATGAGGGGCAATATAATTGCACTCATTTATATTAATACAATATAATTCAACAAAGATACTTAGAATAATATATACAATTTTGGCCAACACAATTCCAAAAGGGCATTCTAAACTCTGAAAATATACCCAAATGGACATGTTCATGAAGCAATTCCCTTAAGAGAAAAAGATTTGGGACTGTTTCAGTCGGCAAATGATTGTGACAGACGTAGTAGAGATGTTTAATGTAAGCTCATATTTAAGAAAATGGATAATTATAGTTTTTCATAGTTCTAGAACTTGAAATTATACAATATGAAACAAAGGCTAGCAAGTTCTATTACACTCAGATTCTCACATACGTCTAGTTGACTACTAGGGAATTCTGGATAGTGAATAAGAGTAGTCTTTGATTGAATTAAATATAGTTTTTTTCAAAAAATGTATGATTGGAACTCTAAGACACACTGAGAACATAAGCTATGACACGATTATGTGAAACATTTATCAGTGCAAGATTTTATCAGCAGAGGAATTATTATGTTTAGAACTTGACATAAGCCATTCTGTCATACAAGCTTTTGGGAAAAGTCAGTGGAAGCAAAATAACAGACCAGAAGATGAGGGGAAAAAGTAATATATTCAATTTCACATAGAAAGGTCATTGGTCTTACCTGAACGCCATTTCTGGTAGAGCTGGTAAGAGAATCCAGGATGGGTAGTAGCTCTATCTTCTGCCTGGAGACTGAGCATGTGATCTTAAATTTCCTTATAAACTTCCCTCATCTAGTGTTTCCCCAGTTCGGTGAAGGCATAGCAATGTGTGTGACCTGAAAAATATTAGCCCTTCCTGGACTGTGGACCAGACGTTAGTAAGGGTGGGACTTGATTCTCTCTTACCAGCTCTACCAGAACTGGCGTTCAGATAAGACCAACACCCTTTCTCTGTAGAGCTGGATCGAGAGAATCCAGGATGGGACATACCAAAGCCAGCCTGACCCCAAATGTGTGGGTAGTAGTCTGGTCCTAAGTCCCTCCTGGCATCATGGACCTTCTGGAGGACTCGCCTCCCAAAGGCGGCTTCAGCCAAAGCGAATGTGTCCAATCACTAATGCTGAATAAATGAGAAAGGAGAGGACCAGGTGGCTGCTCAACACACTTCCTCAAGAGAGGCCTGTGTCGCCCACATCGCTGAGATGGACGCACTCCTGGTAGATTCAGCCATTATTCTCCCAGATGTTGGAAGGGCCTGAACCTCATATGTCTTGGCTATGCAGGCCCTAATCCACTGTCCCACCGTAGAAAGAGTAACTATGCTGCCTAATTTTGATGGTTGAAAGGAGAGAAACAATGACTCCTTCTTCCTGAAGGAAGATGTACGCTGATGTAAATGTGGAGGGCCCTTCTAAAATCCAAAGTGTGCCACCTGTGCTCAAGACATGCCTTGGCTCTGGGCAGAAGTTGGGTAGGACCAACTTTGGGCATGAAAGAAGGGTCCAGCCTCAGGACCACCCTGTCCTGATGAAAGATGCACAAGTCCTTTCTCACAGAAAGGGTTGCCAGTTCTAAAATCCTCCTGGCTGATGTAATAGCTATGAGGAATGCCACTTTAAAATGCAGAGTGGCTGACCATAAAGGTTCAAAGGGACTGCCCATCAGTGCTTGTAAAACCTGTGTCAGGTCCCAAGTGAGATACCTGGGAACGACCGGTGGATAAAAATCCGTAGCACTCCTAAGGAATTTACGCACTGTGGGCTATCTGGAAAGGGATTCCAGCATCCCAACAGATAGAACCGAAGACAGTGCTGCAACCTGCCTTCTGATGGTACTAGGGGTCAATGCTCTATCCAACCTGTCCTGGAGGAACTCCAGGACCTGAGCCACCAAGGCTGTAGAGGGATTTGTCTGGAGCACCAGGCGCAGAAGGCCTGCCATGTTGCATTGTATATTCTGGTAGTGGACTGCCATTGAGAGGCCTGAATGATCTGGATAACCTTGGGAGAAAAATGTTTTCACCTCTAGAGCTTGCCACTCAACCACCAAGCGGTTGGATGGAACCACTGGGGCTCCAGGTGGATCAAGGTCCCCTGGCTGAGATGGATCCTGTCACTCAGAATCTGCCAGGGTCAAGCCACAGACAGGGTCACCAGGTCAGCAAACAATGGCCTCCTGGACCAATGTGGGGCTATCAGTAGCACCTCCTCCTTCTCCTCCAACACCTTCCAGATTACTGCTAGAATCAGAGAAAGCGGAGGAAAGGTGTATGGAAGGCCCGGAGGCCATGGACTGCAGAGGGCATTTGTGCCCTCCGCTCCCCATGTTAAGTACCTGATGAAAAATCATGGCAGCTATGTATTCTCTGGGGATGCAAAAAGGTTCAGGACCAGGGTCCTTAATGATATGACAGCTCTTGAAACAGAGAGGGATGCAGGCATCATTCTGCATGGTCCACTGTCACCCTGCTGAGACTGTCTGCCTACACATTCAGAGCTCCTGAAATGTGCTCTGCCCTTAATGAAAGGAGGTGATGCTATGCCCAGCGTCCCAGCTGACCTGTCTCCTCCATGAGAGACCTGGAATGTGTCCCACCCTTGTCAGTTGATGTGTGCTCTGGTCATCATGTTGTCTGTTAAAACCAAAACTGACATCCGGAAATGGAGCCCCTGAAGTTCCTGACAGCCAGGTGGACCTCTCTGAGCTCCAACCAATTGATATTGTGGGTCAGTTCCCTTTGGGTCCACCTGCCCTGGGCTATCAGAGATTGGCCGTGAGCTCCCCAACTGAAGAGGCTGGCATCTGTTGTTATGGTGACCCGGGAAGATTCCTTGAACAGGCACTCCCTGCGGAGAGCTAGTGATGTCCACCACCAAAAGGATTGCTGCACCCATAATGGGAGTCTTACCCTGTCCTGCAAGTTGCTCCTGCAGGATCTTTGGAAGGGCAGGAGGAACCATTGCAATGTCCTGGAATATAGTCATGCCCATGGAACTATGGAGATGCACATCATCTTTCCCAGGAGCTGCAACAGGAGTGATAGAGGACCCTCCCTCATCACCAAGATGAGCATGGCCAGCTGTTGAAGGCTGACTTGTCTCTCAGGGAGAGGGATACCTGACAGGAGATAGTGTCTATCAAGGCTCCCAGGTGGAGCAATTTAGTAGTAGGAGAAAAGTGACTTTTCTTGTGGTTTATGGAGAAGCCATGATCTTGAAGCACCTGAATAGTGGCCCGAAGATTTGCCTCCGCCTGGATGGCTGAAGATAACTGGATCAGAATGTTGTCCAGATAGCACTAGACTCTGATTGGAAATGAATGCAGATGGGCCACCAGAGCTACTAATATCTTTGTGAAGGCTCTCTGTGCAGATGAAAGGCCAAACAGCATGGCTCTGTATTGATAATGTTTGTCCAAATAGGCAAAGTGAAGGAACTGCCTGTATGCAGGCCTGATCAGAACACGAAGGTATGCTTCAGTGAAGTATATTGAGGTGAGGAAGTCGCCCTCGCGTGTACTGTCCAATATTGATTTGAGTGACTGTATTTTGAATTTTTTGAACTCCAGACATCAGTTTAGACATTTCAAATCTAAAATTGCCCTCCACCCCCCTGAACTCTTTTGGATCACAAATAGAATCAAATAGAAACCTTGTCCCTATTGTTCTCAAGGAACAGGTTCAATAGCTTGGCTATCCAACAGTTGGATCTCTGTTTCCATCAAGCTCCTTTTGGAGAGATCCCTGGAAACTGACCATCTGATAAAGAATTCCGGGGGGGGGCAGGTGAGAAATTCCAGTGCCAGACCAGAAATCACCATGGTGAGAATCCATGTGTCTGAAGTTGTGGCCTCCCATTGATGAAAATGGAGGCTGAGCCATCCACTGATAGGTGGCATGGCCCTTCAGTCACTTGGACCTATGGTAAGGGCAACTTCCCGTCCCTTGAAAAGGCCTCTTGCCTTGAGACTGACGGCAGCTCCTGAAGTCCAATCTCTCAGGTTGTCTGTCCTGCCAGTTATGGTATGGTCTCTGGAATTGTTGATAGTGGAGTCCCAGATCTGGGGCTTGAAAGGTCTGCCGCCTATAATATGGAGAGGGCCAGCGATCAAACCGTCTATAAAGGGAAGCATGGCCTTGCCCTTGCCCTGGGAACCAGGATAGGTTCCAGAACCTCTCCAAATAATTTGTTGCCGATAAAGGGAGCTGAAGCCAATTTCCATTTATTTTTATTATCAGCCTGCCAGTATTTAAGCCATAACAGGCAACAAGTAGTGATTGAAGATGCTATGGACCTTTAAGCAAATTTGACTGCATTCAAGGTTGCATCAGCTGAAAATTCAGCTGCTGCTACCAATTTATTAATATCCTGATGTACTCTGACCTCCTCAGGTGGAATTCGCTCCTGCATCTGGCGGAGCCAGAGCAGCGAAGCTCAATTGAAAAATGAAGCTGATGTGGCAGCTTTCACCACCCAGGTGGCCATCTGATGGACCTTGCACAAAGACAATTGCACTTTCTTGTCATCTGGTCTCAAGCAATCTATGGCATTAGCTGAGAGAAGAGCCACAGATGCCAGCACTGCCACAGGTTTATCTACCGTGGGCACCTATAAAATCTCAGATAAATCTGGAGCCACGTTGTACAGCTTCTTTTCTGCCTTAGAAGGGGGAAGCCCTGCACCAGGGTTGTTTCATTGTCTTTGAACAACATCCAAAAATAATTTGGGAGATGGGACTACCTCAGCCTCAACTGCTGGTTCTGAGAAGAGAACATGACTAGAACCCTCCAGGCTTGGAGCAGGGTCTGGAACAGGAGCAGACTGCAAATTCTTAATGGTCTTAGCCTTATGAAGTAAGGACTTAAAGAGATCAGACTTAGACAGATCTGTAAGGGGGAGGTTCCTGATCCATCCCCTCATCCTCAGAAAAGGCCATACACTTCCCTTCCTCAACTGAAGAGTCACCGCTCCCAACAGAATGGGCCAAAGATGGAAAACCCTGAGGACCCATCCACACCTCCTGAGGAATAGGTTGCAAAGGGGAAGCTGAAAAAGGGAAAGGCACTGAGCAGGCTGGTTCCTCTGCTGCAAGCCTGCAGCAATTCCCTGTGTAATAGCCTGGGAAATCAGATGTTTCAGATGATCAGGCACTTCTGACCCAGATTCCTCCTGTGGAAGGATCCCCACTGAAGCAGTATAGAAAACTGCAGGCCTGGAACTGGAAGGAGGGCATGGAACCCCAGAACTTGTTGCAGGCAAACAGGGATTTGCAAGAGCATAAGACTCAGCTATATCCAAAACCTCTCCTAAGGTTGGATAAGAAGACTCCCTGGCACCATCTGATAACTAGGCACTGTAAGAGGCCAGCTGCAAAGGATCCGGATCATTAATGGGTTCCACTGCCTCAATGCCATGAGGGTGGGAAATTTCCACTCCTCCATAGGGAGAATCTCTGCGCTCCTGGCTTTGCTGAGCCTTCTGGAGCTTGGCCAGCTCTTTGTCTAGAGCCTTTTGATGCCTTTTTGTCCTTTTCAACTGATTTGGAGCCTCTCTTGCTACTCTTAGTGGTAGCCTGGCTCCTTGTTAATGCTCCTTTTGCAGCGGCTCTCTGACTAGAGGAACCCAGCCTCTGACCTGAGGAACTTATAGGGCAAGACCTCTCCTCCTCCGCCATGGTCTGTTGGCTAGTGGAAAGCATATATGATGCCATTTTCCACCGCGACAAATAGGCAAGCTGGCCCGCGAAGAGCTGATGCAGCTTTAAATACGCTCCCACGCACTCCTATACTCTCCAGCTGCTTGCAGTATTATTTATTTATTTATTTATTTATTTATTTATTTATTTATTTATTTATTTATTTTTTGCATTTATATGTCACCCTTCTCCCGAAGGACTCGGGGCGGCTCACAAATAAAACATCAATAAAAATTAAGAATTTTTAAGAAATTAAGAAAAAATATTTAAAATAAATGCAATTATCGATAAAACCAATATAAAATTTAAAATTTAAAACAGTGATCTAAAATCCCATCGCCTCAGCCAGTTTGATGGAAAAGCCAAGGCTTAAGATCGCGATGAATTTTTAACAACATTATTTTTAGAAAATAAATTATAACAAAGTTACACAGTGTTCTTAAATCTTTTATAATCAATACTTTTCTTATCAGATATTTTTATTGGCATTGTGAGATAAAATGTCAATTGTTCTCTACCACATATATACTCACTCAGGAGAAGAAGAATATTATGACTATTAAAAATTAAGTGCACCTTTTGTAATTTATTCTTGTGTGGCTTTCATAGCATTACAAATCCTGTAGACTATTTAAAAAAAATCTCTACAGATTGGATTGCCTAGAGAGTATTGTATTTTAACCATTGCAATTCTTTTCCCTCATGAACTTTGAAAAGTTCCTCTTGGGAATCAATAAAAAGACTGAGCAGTTATATTACCAAAATAGACAAATAAAGCAATTTGTCTAAAACAATTCAGTATTTTTTGTTTCTTTGTTTAACCTATTTTAGGGATTCCAGAAATTTGTCTTTGATCAGAAGTTTATATTCTTTTGGGTAAGCTTCATCCAGAAAAGATCTATTGCTTGTTATATTCTGTGTTTTAGTCAGAAACCTAAGATAGCTTAGTAATGGATTATTTTATTTTATATTTTATTATTTTATATTATTTTATATTTTATTTTATATTTATTTTATATTTATTTTATTTTATTTTATATTTTATTTTATTTTATATTTATTTTATTTTATTCATAATGGTAACCTTAGGCTACTATTAGCTACTAGGCTATGGATCTACTGTTTTTGACTCTATTGAGTTCTCTTTAACTAGTTTTAGAACTGGTGTGAAGAAGAGACCCATTTTAGGTCATGAAAAAATGAAAAGGGTTCACAGACTTTTAAGCTGAATTGTAGATTCAAGAAGCTATGTGTTAGTATTAAGGGGAAATAGCCGTGAGGCAATAGTACAATATTTGTCTCTAGCAAGGACATATTCAGCTCTTGACAATATATAATTAGTCTTCCTTAAGTAAAGTAATTTGAAGCAAAGCAGAAGTGAAAAAAACAAACAAAAAACCCACCCCACACTCATCAACCCTCACACACACACACACACACACACACACCAGTTATAGATAACGAGAGGAGTTTTAATAAAGATTGCCCATCATATGAATTATCTTTTTTGATTCACAAGGAAGGACCTTTATGAATTATGTTAGTGCAAAGGGACCTGCTTTGCCCATGCACGGTCCTATACATGGGGTTTTTTGGGGGGCTAAAATAACTTTCGCATTCATTTCAGTTGTAAAAACCAATCAGGTTTAAATGTTTTTATTTATTTATTATTTTATTTTATTTATTTATTTCATCAAGCATGTATTAGATAACAGATATAAACACGATTATGAATACATGAAATGGATTTGAATAAAAGGGAACCTCAGGACAGGGACAGTAGGCACGCTGGTGAGCTTATACATGCCCCTTAAGTCCTCTTAGGAAGGGGGTGAGGTCGACAGTAGACAGTCTAAGGTTAAAGTTTCCATATGGGGAGCATACTGAGATCTGCCCTGCATTCTGGAAAGCTGCTTCTTTCATTTTTGTATTGCAGCAACAGAAAAGTAACTGAAGTAGGGTTTTATTGGAGAGTTTGTTGGCATTTTTTCAGCCATCTTGTCGGTGTATCTCAAGCAGGGACACAACTTTATAGATCTTCCAGCTTGATGTTTTTTTTAAAAATGAAAATAAATAAATAAATAAATGTAATGTATATATTAATATAATCATATATAATTAATATGATAGAAGTTTCTGGAAGAAAGGAGTGTATCAAAGTGTTATATTACATTATATTTCCTTCCTTATGTTAACAATACACAAGTTTACTACAGAAAAAAACTTCCAATTTATTTCATGAAGAGATTGAAGGAAATATTGAACATTCATTCATTCATTCATTCATTTCAATAATCATACATGTGCTTGATCTAAATGATTCAGATTTTAATAAACAATTTGTTTCCTTTCCGCTTTCTGTTGCATAAACTTTGTTCTCATCGTTATTTTTTTTCTTTGCTTAGTGGATTTTTATTCTTATATTTTCATCTTTTGAGACTGGATTAGACTTAAAATAAACTTCTGCTGCCTAGCTGTATTACCTTATCTTATTGCATCAGTTTTAAAAAAATCCACCCATATACCCATAAAGAAATTATTGGTGAGCAAATTGAAGCTTCATTAATTCAATTTTATGTTCAATACAAGTCCTTGTAGATTTGGGTAGCCTCTCTACTTTTTTTTCAGACAGGAATAACTAGAATGTTATACTCTTCTATTTGACTCAGGCAATTCAAGAAATGGCTTCTGTATTTCATCATTACATAAAATATAATATGAATGCATAGCAAAAGAATATCTAATTACTTCCCCACTTCATTTCAAAATCTTCTGTTATCACACACATGCCACTAAAATTTAACTAATACATAATAGATAGTGATAGATGATATTTAGCTGAATGATAGGAAATCAAGCTTTGAAATCTTGATTATTGGGAGTGTTAATGGATTTCAACAGTAGAGTTTCACAGTGTTTAGTTAAGTCCTCACCTAACTATACCACTTAATCTTCCCTCAATACTCATATTTCATGATTTGTGGATTTGTATTGGTAACAATAATCCCTAGGCATTTAGTTTTTATTAGATCAGATCTTGAGATGTAAACATTCAATTTAACACAGTTAAAGCAAATCTAATATATAATATAATGAAACATGAATTAAAGCCAATTGAATTCTTTTAGATTCTAAATAAGAGCAAAAAATAAATTATGTTGCTTATTCATTCAATTTAATATTTAATTTAATTATATATATATATAATTATATATATATAATGTATATATATATATATATATATATATATATATATATATACAGAAAAACACAAAAAGAAAAACACACACATAAATATATATATTTAAATATTAAATA
>JANHFM010000823.1:213551-224250 GCA_032468115.1 Grayia smithii
GACCAGTGCTTGAGTGACTGTGCGAATGGCATCCCGGTCCAGGAACGGGCGCAACTGTCGCACCAGGCGAACCTGGGTGAAAGCCCCCCTGGTCACGGCCGTCACATGATCTTCTAAGGACAGCCGTGAATCCAGGAGGACTCCCAAGTTGCGGGCCCTATCAGAGGGAGTAAGCAACTCCCCTCCCATCACAAATGATGGGGGCTCTAGATCCTGGGATGCCGGTAACCACAGCCACTCGGTCTTGGAGGGTTTGAGTTTAAGTCTGTTCCTACTCATCCAGACCCCTACCACCTCCAGGCAATGGGACATCACAGAAAGGGCATCCCTGGGGTGGTCTGGGGTGGAGATGTATAACTGGATATCATCAGCATACTGAAGATACCTCACCCCAAAACCACGGATGATCTCACCCAGCGGCTTCATGTAGATGTTAAAGAGCAGACGGGAGAGAACCGACCTGAGGGACCCCGCAAACGAGAGGCCTCGGGGTCAACCTCTGTCCCCCTGCCCATATAAACTGCGAGCGACCCGAGAGGTAGGAGGAGAACCACTGCAAGACAGTGCCCCCGATTCTCCGAGTCTGCCCAGATGCGACTGGTCAGGGACCAAATTCCCCTCCGCTCCTATGGCAGGATTGCCTGGGCCCCGGCTAAAATGCTGCTGGCCTAACAATGGCCCCACCGCAACATGCAGCTGGTGGAGACTTTGGCTGTTAGAAGCCAGTACAAAGGCTAACTGGCGAATCAATTAGCTAGCCCAATCTTTGGAGCGATCCTCACTAGTGAGACCAAAAACTGCTAAAAATAAACGCACAATTATATGGATCGGAGAATGGAAGGTGAAGACGCTTGTTGAATCATGTCTTTCTGCTCTGAAAACTGAACCGAACTGGGGAAACACCAGACAAGGGGAGTGATCATATAAGGAAATTTAAGATCATGTGCTCAGTCTCCAGGCAGAAGATAGAAACCCATCCTGGATTCTCTCGATCCAGCTCTACAGAGAACAGGATGTTCTGTGCGACAGATTTTCCCTGAGAGGCAAGAAAACAAAGAACGATGAAGTTGCCTATTCTTTGTTAAGAGAAAAATCTCTACCAAACAAAATAATTACCATAGTTGAACACAAAATCTTTTCAGTTTTAAAAAACAGGCTTGCTTTAAAGTAAAATACTGAGAAGAACACTCCAAACCATAAAACGGGAAGGATATAACATTCTTTCTTATGCTTAAAATTTCATCAACACTTTCATGAACGTCACATTTTCCTGGAGTTCAAACAGCCAAAAAAACATACATTTTCATTATATTTCCACCAAATCATCAAAACTTTGTCAGGGCAAACTTTAATGTTAGTTCTAACAAAAGTAATTTATGAAATATATATTTGCTTAATTCTGCTTAATTTTAAATTAATGAATTTACCACGATCAACCAAGACCTGAAAGGAGAAGTAGGCAGCAGGTGCAACTGTACAATTATGGGTTTAATTTTTTTTTCTAGTTACAATTTGGTAGCTATTAAGAATAAATTTGCAAAATATCAATCAATCTGAGAAGATTTTACATTGGGACAATTAATCTCTATCTAATCACCAATAATTTCAATAAGATACCAAAAATAGTTATTCTTTATAAGTATTATAAGCTCTTTTACAAGTTATCTGTCTTAGTTAATTAATTTGATTAATTGGTTAAATGACCTGCTGCTTTTTCCTATCTCTTCAGAGCATAAACTATTTCTGGATAATATGAGAGGTATCTAAATTCAAGAATAATATCGGTCCAGCAACAGAAGAAGCATAAGCAAACTTCATGCTAGGAGCTGCATTGAAATTAAACTATCTGGATATTTTCATCTGTTTTAGAAAACACTGAAACATATTGAATGAGTTTTATTTTTAATGTTTATACTGTCTAAAAAGAAATGTTATGAATCTCTGCATGTGATGAGACAAGAACAGGCAACTTTTTCTTTCAATCTGTGAATAGGGATAACTGAACTGAGAACAAACATTGTGTTTAAAAACTAAAATTAAAATACTACTGGAATTATTTATAACAAGCACAAACATAAACTGTAAAGAAAATATTCATTTGAACAGAATTCATGGACATTTCTTTTTTTAATGAAAATACTGAATCCTAGATATGCAAAGGTCAAATAGCCAGAAGACAAGAACAAGATAAAAAAGAGGCTTTTATTACAGAAGTGAAAGTGCAATAAATAACTGGCAGTCTTAGAAAGACTTTCAAATGAAAAAGACCATCTTTTCACATATTTTCACATAATTCATTAGCTGAATAATTCCTATGTAAAACCCCAAACCAATCCTGAAGAAATACTTAACCTCCTTCACTGTCAGTAGAATGACATAATATTTAAGGGACTAATGTAGTATTTTATTGATGTGCTACTGAAAAATAACCCTAAAAATTACAATAGTACTTGGATTACAAACATTTGTTCAGTAATCATTCAAAATTATGACAGCGCTGATCTTAAGTTATGACAAGTCCACATAGTTCCTGCTGTTGCAATATCTCAAACAGTTCCATACTGGCTTCCCATTAGCAAAGTCAATGGGAAATCCATCAGGAAGTTGGAAGCTTTGTCACGAGGTTCTCACTTAATGACCAACATGGCTCTCACTTAACAATAACATCCAGGATTGCCGGAACTGCTTTTGCTTAATGACATGGTCATTTGACATTGCACTTTATGATTGCATTCCTTAGTAATAGACATTCCTGTCCTGATTTGCCATTATAACCCAAGCACTACCTGTAAAAATCATAGCAAACTTTATTTAGAGGCTATAAATAATATAAAACAGAATTTATCTTATAGTTTTATATACATATATTGTATTGCTAGTTGCGAATGTTGCTCTGAAAAAAGTACAACAAAATAAAATGTAGATACAACATGCAACCAAGACTTTTTATTTAAAAATGTTTAAAAATAAATAAAGAAAAGTAGCACAGGAAAAGGAAGGTGAAGAAAAATCCACACTGTGTCACATTAGGAAAAATAAGGCACCACACCCAATCAGTGTTAATAGGGAGCAGGGTTTGATGATCTTTCTGCTCCTTTCTAACATCTACATGAAACCGACAGGTAAGATCATCTGTTACCATAGGACAAGGTATCATCAATACACTAAGATGCTAAGATATATATTTCCATACTGGATGAAGTGAGCAATGTAGTGGTACCTTTCACAATGCCTGGAAGCTATGGAGATCTGGATGAGGAATAACAGACTCCACCCGAACTCTAGTAAGACAAAGTGGCTTTGGATGATCCCCCTCTGTATTCAAGAGTATCATCTTTGGTCCTGGATGGGGCTGCATTACTCTAGACCAGGGGTGTCAAACTCAAGGCCCGGGGCAGAATCCGGCCCGTGGAGTGTTTAGATCTGGCCCACTGGGCCGCCCCAGAAACAGCAAGAGTGGCCCATGGTGCCTCTACCAGTGAAAATGGAGCTTGGGAGCCCATTTTCTCCGGCAGAGCGCTCGGGCTACCACAAGCACTCCTTGTGATGTTGAGCTGGCCATACCCACCCTGGCTATGCCCACTCCACCCCCCAAGGTCAAACACAACCCTGATGTGGCCCTCAATGAAACTGAGTTTGACATCCCTGCTCTAGACAGACCCAGTGTATAACTTGGGATTCCTCTTAGACTCATGGCTAGAAGAGCAAGTAGCAATTGTGGCCAAGAGCTATCATGCTGTGTGCCAGTTATACCGCTTCCTGTCTCACTCGTTCTGGCAGGGAAAGTATGCTGCAGACCCTGTTAATCATAGAATTTCAATGGGTGTCTAGGAAGAGGGCCTTCTCTGCTGCTGTCCCTGCACTGTCAAACTCTCTGCCCTGAGAGATGAGGAAAGTAGAACCCAAAGGTCTATCATGCCAATGATTAAAATTAATTCCTAGTACACCCTAAAAAGTAGCAAATTAACTTTGAAAGTAAAAGCCAGAATTAACAGAGTCTCATAGAGCTCTTGGATTTATTTCACCTTGCAAATTAGAAAACAGTCTAATTTCTAATACTCCCATTCTTGTTATCTCCAGGTATGTTTTCCTAGGAATTAATTAGCTGGCCATTCAGACATCCTTCTAGATTTCCATCCATGCAAAACACTAAAAAACAAAAAAGAACAGCCTACGCTTTCTTTTCTTCACTGCACTAATATGTGGACTCCAAGACTTCTGGCTAGTATGAACTCAAGTCTTATGAAAAAAAACCCGACTCATTCAAAGTCACCGACATATATAAATAATAATTATTTGGTACAGTACTGTGGCTTTAAAGTTCTAGTTAATATAAAAATAAGTCAATTAGACAAAAGCCTTGCCAACTCATTCTGAGAAACAGCTGATTTATAATCATGTCAACAAAGGTGCTTTAAAAAGAAGCCAAAACACAGGTAGAAGAAACGTTTACCAATGAATAATGCTATACATGCTTTCAGATCAAAAGCTGCAAACTACAGGAGTTTGGGAGTCAAAAAATATAGCAAGCATATTTGAGGTTTCAAACAAGTTGTATTAGTGGGTTAGGTTTATGGCTCTTCAAAACTGAAATAGCATACATAAAGTATTACAAAGGAATACTTACTAACATTAAAATGCATATTTTAATTAGTTTGTTTTCTAAAATTAATTATAGAAACAAGATTCTTTCCAAGTTATATAAAATTATCTATAGTTGACATTAAGAATATCGTATTACTTTTAATAATAACATTCACAACTTCAGTGGGTCATTTTTTTGTGATTTATTCATTTATTTATTCAATTTATGTAGCTACTCAAAGGAAGCACTGAGCAGTGCAGATTTATATCATTAGTCAGCAACACCTTGACAACAATGAACATATTTTCCAATCCCTATAGAAGTTAAATGGACACAAATAAGGCAAAAGAAAGTGAAAAGAAAACTTCTCAAACTAATCAGAAACTCTTTCAACATCCAATCTTATTGTGCAATGACAAGCTAGAATTATGCAGAGATTTAACACTATTCCATGAACCAAAAGAGATGCACATAGAAGAGGAATGAGAAAGCCAAAAAGCTATTGAGATGCTTTAGAAAGTTGTCCTACAATGGCAGGTTTGGTAACAGATCTCCCTATATGCAATATTTACTTGCCTAGATTGTTAGATTTACTGCCAAAACAGATATAATTCTAGTACAACTTGATAGGAATGATATGAATGTATTTAATAGAATAATAAACTAAGAATCTGAATAATTCCAACAGAATAGAACAAACACTAAGCTACTTCAAACAAAATGCTTAGTCATTATTTTGATGTACAAGATAATACTCTTATTTACAAGGGGTTTGCTGAAAAATATTTGGTTTTTTTAACCCAAATTATTTTTAAATAATTACTCAACTCTGGCATCTTTTCAGATTTTTATATTTTACTGTGAAAAGGACTACCATGGTGATGATGTTCATCTAAGAACTGTGTAGAAAGACAGCCTGATGACACCAGTTATCAATGCCATCCTGGGATAATATGTTATAGTACTGTTACTGTCATTCTCGTAGCAAATTTGAAACTTTTAGCAGTACTTGTTTAACAAGATAATCCAGTTGGAAATGTACAATAGACAAACAAGCCTAAAAGAGAGCATGTGGTAGGGCAAGTTGAAACACTTAGTTAGGCCTTGGTAAATTGCTTTCTTAATATCAGTGTACTGCTACTGCTTGGCAGAGAGAATTAAAATCTTCGTTTCTTTTTTCTCCTCCCTTTCCAAAAGACACAACATTCACCCTGAAATGTAGTAAACTAATGCATTAAACATGTGAAGCATGATTGCAAACACTCTCTTTAAGAGTGTAATCTATAATCTACTATTTGCATGTTAGATCACAATGCATATCACCAACCTGGGCCACCAGCAATGTTGCCCAAATACACAGAGGCTTCTGAGTCTAGCTGAGATGAAAGATATAGTTGCTGTTTGTGCATTGAAATTATCTGTCAGCTCCAATGTTGTCTCTCTGTAAATTTGTCTGTAGTGTTGAAGAATACCTACAATTATTTGAAAAGTTTATTAGAATTTTCAGATATTCCCCTTTTTCCAATTACTCCAACTCTTTGTGAGACTGGATTTTTTTCATATATTTCAAAGACAACAACAGATTGCAACAGATTGAATGCAGAAGCAGGTATGGGAATCCAGGTGTCCTCTATTAAGCCAGGCAGTAAGGAGAGTTGCAAAGAATGTAAACCAATGCCACTCTTTTCCCTTTTATCTTTTGAACAACGTGTTATTTATATCAATATGTAATGTGTATATTGTTATTTTTATATGAATGAATATATTGCTTTCAGTTTTAATGTCTAATATGGTATATATCAAAAGATATAACCCGAATAAGCAAAAACTCTTTAATACAAGTCGTTCTTGACTTACAACAGTTCATTTAGTGACCATTCAGTTACAATGGCACAGAAAAAAGTTATTTATGGTGATCAAAATGCAAACGCTTGGCTACTGATTCATATGTCAGGGTTCCGACCGATGCCTTAATTAAATCATGAGCCTCGAGCCAAGCTTCAAATGAAATTGAATTGCCATCATGTTTATAACAATTGCAGTCTCACAGGATCATGTGATTCCCTTTTGCGACCTGAGAAGCAAAGTCAATGGGAAGCCAGATTAACTGAACAACCCTGTTATTAAATAAACAAGTGAAGCGATTCACTTAACCAATGTGGCAAGAAAGGTCGTAAAATGGGGCAAAATTCACTTAACGTCTCACTTAGCAACAGAAATTTACTATACATATCTTTCTCTAATCTCTTATTGCTATCCCAATGTAAATATTAGTATTGCTATTGCTATTATGCTACAACCCTCATAGTTACAAGCTAACCTACAGTGGTTACTGAACCAGTATAGGCTGACTTATAGAGTTTATAATGGAAGATTGCAAGAGGCTTTCAAAATGTGTGTGAAATTCAGAAATGAAAGCACACTCTGATTCTTCAAAGATTGGGCATACATTGGTTTTCTTCATGCAATACCACCTTTTCAATAGGCTAATCCACGGATGTCAAACTTGACGTGTCACGTTGCCATCATGTGACAAATTGAGACGTTTTTCCCCTTTGTGGAACTGGGATGGGCATGGCCTGCATGTGACACATCTGGCCCACAGGCCTCCAGTTTGACACCCGTGGCGCTAGTCTCTTAATTAAAGTCTCTACATCCCCCACTTTGCATTACCAAAACAATTATATTCAGTATGTACTACGAAGGGATTTTTTTCCTCAGCCAACCAAAAGCAAGTATTTAAGTCTGGAATTATGAAATCCAGATAAAATAATCAAATAATGTTGCACAGGTAACTTTTGTACCCCCAGTAATACAAACCACCACCACTATAAAAAATATAGAGAAAACAGTATTCCTCAGGAATTAAAGTCAACTTGGAATATAAAACAACTTGGAATATAGCTTTCATCATGTAAGTGAACAGGTCCAACAACTAAGTCAGTATCACACTCCATGTGAACTTTTTGATTTAAGAATGTGTCTTTTTTCAAGGTGAAAAATATGTATAAATACCATTTTACTATGTTTCTGTTAACAATGACAATTATCTTTCTCTTATTGTAGTGGGACCAATAGGATGCCATAAAGTCTTTCTCTGTTTGCTACAACAGTTATCATGTTAATCAGTTATTAAAAGCATAATAATAATAATTTATTAATATTGTATACTTTCCAACTATTAATGATTCTGGGAAGCCTACAACAATAAAAGAAATCACAGTAAAACCAATAAAAGTTAAAGACAAAAGATGGACAAAGCATAATGGTGCCAGAAGAGCCAGATTGGAGGACTGAAAGTCATCCAGATCCATTTCATGCTTTTTGCACTGTAGAACTATTTGTTCCTAGAAGCTTGCATTTCCACATGTACTATATACCAGTATATTATATGCATATTCAGCCTATTTAACAAAAAAGGCACATACAAGTACTGCAGACCCATAGTAGATACATGCATTAAATTTTAATGACTTCCATCTGATAGAGTAAATTATTTAAGAATGCTGTTTCTTTTAGCAAATTATAGGAGCAGACTATTTATTTATTTAGCGTATGATGAGAACATGACAAAGAGAACTAATCCCATACACACAATTCACCTAATTATATACAAAATGGCAATGGCCTCATAACTGTCCAGTTCTACTATCCAGGCAATCCCCTTTTGCATTGCTTCATACAGATCTTCTAAGGAATCAGAAAATTCACATCGTGGGCAGTGTTGCACAATGTGTTTAATAGTTTGCATATTAGAACTATGGTCAAAACAAGGAGAATCTTTCCAGCCCCATTTATACAGGGCAGAGGCACTTCTTCCAGTCTCACATCTACTTATGAGTAGATAATAATCTGTAACTCAGGGACACCTGACTCATATTGAACTTTTCTGTGCTAAATCTGAGTGTAAGTTTCTATCTTCTTTGATGGTTGGTGTATTTGATTATCTTTAAATAGCATAAGGTTATGAAAAAAACAGTAATGGGTATTGGTTTTAAGCAATGGTTAATATTCTTATGCTTTTCTTAGGAAACATTCTTAAGTTTCCAAAAATTCACCTTATTCTGAATTTCTGAGCTATACAATTTTAAATTCTTACAATAGAATATATTTTAACAGTCTTCTCTTTCCAAATACTCAGATAATAATCAATATTTTATCAAGTAAAATGGAGCTTCTCTCATCTTTCAATAATGCATTACACATTATATAGATCTTCATTGAAAACTACTAATCTTCTACTACTACTGCCTAGTTCAAAGATCCATTATATTTGAAGGAAGATACATAAGTTGCATTCCAACATAGAATACCACAGAAATTATCTTATAAAAGTAAAAGTAAATTAATCCATTGTGATAATTCTCCAAAGCTCCTTTTCTTTCTTTTTTATAAAGCTTCAAGCAGTAGTGAAATCCAAATTCTTTTACTACCAGTTCTGTGGGCGTGGCTTGGTGGGCATGGTGTGGCTTGGTGGGCATGGCAGGGGAAGGATACTGCAAAATCTCCATTCCAACTCCACTCCAAGAGAAGGATATTGCAAAATCTCCATTCCCACTCCACCCTGGGGCCAGCCAGAGGTGGTATTTGATGGTTCTCTGAACTACTCAAAATTTCCGCTACCGGTTATCCAGAACCTGTCAGAACCTGCTGGATTTCACCCCTGGGTTCAAGTGTTATGGTTTCACCTCCTAGTTTCATTCAGTATTTCTTTATATATTCAGAAAGTCTTTAAAAATAACAGACTTGTTCAATTTTTTTTCAAATCTATCAAACTTACACGTTTAAGTTATCTTTGATGAAGAGCAGTGAAATATTTTCTCTTCAATCTAATTGTAAAACTTACTTTAACTAGAAAGAATAGTGCAACTGAAATATTTGTGATGACTTTTTACTGTTTTCAATAAACCTATTCCTCTTATCTTCTCACATTCATTCAGACTCAAGAGTAATATACTGCAGCTGAAATAAACATCTAAATACTAAATGTAGTGCCATGTGGTCTTCTATAATAGGATTATTGGGTTAACCAATTTCAATAGGAATTTATCCAACCACACAGAACTGGTGAGCTGTTTTACTGGCTTTAGTCTGGTATTAGTTAATGCCAGTAATTCACTGCTTCAGCAGAGATTAATTTATTCAAAACTGTCAGTCCTAAATATCTTTTTTCTCAAAGTGATTAGGAACTTAAACTTGAACCCTGATTTTACCACAATCTGAGCAGAACTGAAATGTGTTTAGAAATTATTTATTATTGATGTAAATAGGACCATATCTAAAAAATAACTTTGTTAGAATATGGAAGTATTTTCCAAATTCTTAATATTAAAGTGTAGGTCAACTTCAGTTTCATGTATGCCCTCCATGCTGTATTCCTAATCTAAAAGATTATAATTTATTACACTTGGCTATTCTTGCCCATACAACACCCACTTTATTTCTTACTTTTAGTCTAGAATGATCAAATGGGAAAAAGTGGTTTTCAACTTCTTGAAACTTCTTCAAAAGGTATTCTTCAATACCTGTTTTGGGGTAAAAGAGCTGAATTCCAGAAAAACATTCAACATGTATACAAACAAGATTTTTAGGTCCTTTGCAAGCAGGGAAGCAATTGCTTGGGTGTATCTGAGGACAGAGAGGAAACCCTGTTCACTAAATCACTAATTCCTGCTTTATCATAATTGCTAACTTCACATTACCTTAGCAGACCCCTTACCCTGCTTGCCCTGCAGAAATTTCCCAGAGTTTACTTTCATCCCAACATAATTTCCTTTCCAAATCAGAATCTGTACGTTGTCTGGAGCATATCCAATCTTGCTGCACCCACTCACCACACTTGTTTCCTGCTTCATCTTTGCATGCAACTTCACTTCTCTGCCTTCTTTTCTGGAGGAAAAGATTCAGGAACAGTCACATGGTTTTTTAATAATTTATTTTTTTAATTATTTTTGAAATATTTATTATAGTTTATTGTAATATTTATTTATTTATTTTATCAAATTTATATGCCGCCCTTCTCCCAATGGACTCAGGGCGGCGAACAACAACTAAAAACATACAATAACAATTAAAATCAATATAAAACCCAATTCAAAATTTAAAACAATAATA
>JANHFM010000823.1:251905-268989 GCA_032468115.1 Grayia smithii
GGACGTCTTATAGTCCTAAAAATATTATAATTATATTTTAAGTACAGAAAAATGTATTCAAACTGATCCGTGCCGTGACTAAGTGTGGGTGGAGAAAGCTTCTTCAGCTGGTTCTCCCAAGAGTTGGTATGGGAGGATAATAAAGAACACTGTTTCTTAACTTGGCAACTCTAAGGTGTGTGGATTCCCAGAAGACTAGCTGGTGAGTAAAGTCTACACATCCTAAATTTGAGAGTTGAGGAATACTGATGAATGAAATATCTTATAGTGCAGTTGAGTGAAGATGACAAAGGCAAGGTTATCTTGCCCTCAACATATGGGTACTGCAAGCCCAGGTAGCTAGGAAAAAAAAAGGTCAGCTTGTATCTCACTTGCTCTCTTCCTGGGGCATAGACAGAAGGATTTCATGCAAGCCACTCAACCAGATGTCTTCCTCTTGCTTTTGCTTTTGAAGGTGGATGGACAAGGTGGAATTTGAAAAACTCTTCTTGTGAGCCCAATTCATGAAATATTCATAGATCACCCAGATTCCTATTATGCAAATTCCATATTTTTAAAGAACTAATACAATATAAATGTATGTTCAATATGCTCAGATACTTCTTTTTCAGCACATTCATCTTAGTTAACCAATTTTAAAATGCAGATTTTTTTTTAGAAGCAATGCTGTTATCATTGTATAAAATAGCACTTTGGTGGAAGTTCCTGAAACAGATTCCGTCTGTTAAATACTTAGGTAGAAAATCACTTTTAAGAAAAAACAACAACAACAACCTGATTTGCAATTAATGTTTTTTTAAGAAATGAAATCATGTCCAATTCTCAGACAGCCTGGAAAAGTTCCTGAAGTTTTCTTGGCAAAGCTAGTTAAGAAATGGTTGACATTGCCTTCTTCCTAGGGCTGAGAGAAAGTGCCCGGCCCAAGGTCATCCAGTCAGTTTAGCCCCAAAATGTCACTAGAACTCAGTTTCACCATTTCTCATTTACTGTCTTAACCATTACACAAAATTGTGAGATCACTAGGGATTATTTAAAGTAGGAATTGTGAATTGTGCATACCTCCTTTCTAAGGGCCCCTCAACATTGCCTAGTAGCATATACAAACAGTATGCAGAAAAGGCTTTTACTGTCCATTGAAATCAGTGGGATGAAGGGTCAGCCTTATGCATTTTTATTGTGCGTTCAGCGAAATTTATTCCCAAATATTTCAAAACTCAGGGCAGTATGCTGCTGAATTCCATTTCCTGAGGAGCAGTAAGGCAAAAGCAATTGTCTTCATGTCTTCTTGATATGTTTCCAGATACATTTAGCTGAGCACTGACTACAGTACTATTGGATTAAACCAAGCATTATGGACTACTACAAATATACCGTATATTCCGGCGTATAAGACGACCCCCAACTTTTCCAGTTAAAATAAAGAGTTTGCCAGCCATGCATCTTGCAAGGTCAGTACCCGGAGTATAAGACGACCCCCCATTTATCTGAAGATTTTAATGGGTTAAAAAGTCGTCTTATACGCCGGAATTTACGGTACCATAAACCAGAGTTAGAATCTCTTGTACTGGACCAAAGCAGAATATTCCTAAATTGAACAGAAGGAAGGTCTGTTCATTTCAAGTGTCAGCCAATACCTGAGATCTAATCTGAAGTAATAATAAAAGCCCATTTTTTCTTCTCTTTGACAACTGTAGATTTCTAAATGCACAAGTATCATTCCTGCTAGTTGGGCAGGACTTCTGCTAACTTTTTAGTAAATATGATCTAAGTATTCAGCCATGCAATGGAATAACTGAATGTTTCCAGGTGTCCTGGATCCATATGGCACTATAGAGACATATTAAAAAAAACCTTGCAGTATAACATTTTTCTTCAGTGAATTGCCTTTAGAGCTGATTCAGAAGTCAAAACATACGTTTATACATGAGGATTTGTTGTTAGAGGTCAAAAGCACATTGGGTTTATTTTAAAAACAAAATTAGCTGCTGGCCAGCAAAACATTAGCCAGCTGTTTATGAATATATTAGTTTAGAAAACATATTTTTAATATCATTATACAATGTATTTTGCATGTAAAAATAATAGCTACTTCTGACCCCATTACTTAAGCAAAATATATGATTTAAATATATGATTTAAAACTGAAATTAACTGCTCAAACTTTATTAAAAGTCAGAAGGATTTCAGTCTAGATACTGAATTCCAGTTAGTGATGAAGACAGATTTTTGATTAAGGAACATTTAATCTGCAAAGATGAAGTCAGGAAAGCTCAGTATGAACTAAGACTTGCAAGAAATGTCAAAAATATATTTCTTGCAAGAAACAATTGGACCACTAATGGGAGACAATGGCAATGAAGTGATGGCCAGCAAGGAGAAAGCAGAGCTGCTTAATACCTTATTTGCATCTGTCTTCATGCAAAAAGAAAAAATAGCCCAGCCTATCAAAAACAACTCTAAAAGACAGACAAGGATACAAATTAAAATTGGCAAGAAAAGAGAACACCTGTCCATTCTAGATAAGTTCAAATCACCCGGTTCTGATGGATTACATCCTAGAGTTCTGATGGAGCTAGTAAACATGATTTTAGAACCATTGAACCATACATTTCAAAGATCCGGGAGCAACTGAGAACTACCAGAGGACTGGAAAAGAGCTAATGTGATTATCATCTTCAAAAACAGGTAAAAACATATCTAGGAAACTACAGAGCAATCAGCCTGACATCAATACCTGGGAAGATCCTGAAAAAGATAATCAAGCTGCGAACACCTAGAAACAGGCAAAATTATAACCAGAATCTAACATGGGTTTGTCAAAAACAAATTATGGCAAACAAATCTTATTTCATTCTCTGGCAAAATGATTAAATTAGTTGGCCCAGTGAAATGCTGTTGACATAGTATACCTGGCTTTCAGTAAGGCATTTCACAAAGCAGACCACAACCAACTTCTTGGTAAGCTAGAAAAATATGGGATAGAGAGCATCACCACCAGATGGATTTGTAACTGGCTGACAAATCACACCCAATGTGTAGTCCTTAATAGAAATAACTCTATCTGGAGGGAAGTAAGCAGTGGGTACTCTAAGGTTCTATCTTAAGTCCAATACTCTTCAATATTTTCATAAACAATCCAAATAAGGAAATAGAAGGGGAACGCATCAAATTTACAGACGACACCAAGCTGGCAGGAATAGACAACAAAAGATAGGTTCAAGATCAAGATGGATCTTGACAGACTTGAACACTTGGCCCTATCTTGCAAAATGAAATTCAATGTAGAGAAAAGTAGGGTTTTACACTTAGACAAGAAAAATCAAATGTACAGATACACATCAGGTGAAAAAAAGAGCCTCGGTGGTGCACTTAGCTGGTGCACTGCTAAGTGTTTCCACTTAGCTCCAGCTACCTGCAATTAGTGCAAGTTCGAATGTCACCAGGCTCAAGGTTGACTCAGACTTCCATTCTTTCGAGGTAGGTAAACTGAGGACCCAGATTGTTGGGGCCAATAAGCTGACTTTGTAAAAATGCTGCTGGGGGGGCGGTGTGCAAAAGCCCTAATAAGCAGGCATATACACAGAATGAAGGCTATTGCTATTGCTAAGCACATTGATTAGAAATTGTAAACTGCGCTGAATCGCCGGAGAAGGGTGGCATATAAGTTGAATTTTTTTAAAAAAAATGACTCAATAGCAGTAACTACAAGAGGAATTTTGGAGTCCTAGTGGACAGTCACTTAAATGTCAGCTGCCGTGTGCTGCAGCCACCAAAAAAGCCAATGCAATATTAGGCTGCATTAACAGAGAGATAGTATCAAGTTCACAAAAATGCCACACTTGGAATACTGCATCCAATTTTGGTCACCACAATATATAAAAAGGATGTTGATACTCAAGTTGATACTATGATTAGTATGAAGAATGGTTGCAGGAATTGGATATCTCTAGCCTAGTGAAAAGGACTGGGATGACATGATAGCAGTGTTCCAATATTTGAGCGGCTGCCACAAAGAAGAGGGGAGTCAACCTATTTTCCAATGCACCAAAAGGCAATACAAGAAGCAATGCATGGAAACTAACTAAGGAAAGGAGCAACCTAGAACTAAGGAGAAATTTCCTGACAATTGGAACAATGAATATGTGGAATGATTTGTTCCAGAAGTGTTGGGTGCTCCAAAACTGGAAGTTTTTAAGAGGAAATATGACGACCATTTGTCTAAAATGGTGTAGAGCAGGGGTCCCCAAACTTGGCTCTTAAAGCTGCCAAGTTTGAAGACCACTGATCCTGGCTTGAGCAGGGATTCTGTTATTCTATAAATCTCCTTTAGAAATACTTCAAATATTGCCAAAATACTAAAAAGCTGTAGAGGAGCTTGGACTGAGCCTGTGGTGATATCGTGTGGAAGGCTGAAGGTATCAAATCTTTTTTGAAGAGGCCCTCTGGCCCTTCATACCCTAACCCTGCTTTCTGCTTTCAGATAGTAGCTTGCTCATTCATGCTGCTACAGTATCAGCTAACTTTCTTGGGCCATATCTTATCTCTTTAACTCCAGAGTGTAACAGAAACTGTGTTGTCACAGTCCGTGATGCCTTTATAGTAATTAAAATTTCAAAAAATAAAAAGACACTCTCCAGTGCTACTTCCTTGCCTTATAAAACTGAAATGGAGGGAATTGGTTGGATTTACTGAAATGTGTATGTACTTTCTAATATATGCAATCTATTGTTGACACTATTTTTGGCCATGTCATCTTCTGTGATCAGAATAATTTCTTATAAAAAAAGAACATCAGAAGAGATTATTATCTAATAAAACAGACAATTCCTACAATTTCCAGAATCTGAAGGGAATATTTTCTATACAACCATTAGGAGATTTATGCCTGTCTAAATGATACTTAATTCTAATGATTACATGGTTTGGCACTATTGTTTTCTAATTACCTTTTACATGTCTCTCTATTCTACAGTCCTGGTAGTCTCTGGTCACTTGCCATCCAATACCTGCTTTATATGAATTAGGAAAGAACTTAAAAACCCCCGTATCAAAGTGCCCAGGAGAATTTGGCATTCTACAGCTCAGTCTGGTTGAGATGATAGCCAGGCAGTTTTGAGAAAACATTCTCCAGAGCTGCCTGGAATCTGATAGGATCTAAATTTAGCAAAATGCATGGAGGTGGCCAGGACAGTGTAATAAAAAGAGTAGTTTTAAATTAGGAAAATGGGGTAGGGAGCAGAGAGGAGGAAAAAGAGGCAGAAATTTTCAGAAAAAGAAAAAAATGCAGTTTTAAAAAAAGAATAGCAATATATCAATTCAAGAAAAATTAGATTTTAAAAAATGCAAAAGTTTGACAACTTAGTTGAATGAAGATGATATATTAATATATGTATAAGAACCTATATTTCAAAACTACATTTCTCAGGCCATAAGCAATTAGATTTGTTTGGTAAGTGAAATGTTTGGTAAGAGATTGAGGAAGCAATAATGGAAATACATGAAAGGGAAAATCCCTTCGATTTCCTCATGGGAAAATTTATGGCATTGCAGTTTATGGCACTAGACCAAAATATTTGGTTAGAGTGTATCACTAATTTTTTGTGGTTTTTTACCTTAGTCGTCATCTAATTTGGATTACTATGTCTTAGATTTATACTACCGGTAACATGGGAGTTTCTTTTTTTAAAAAAATCAGTATTGAAGCTTTGAAAATATGGAATGAGAATCAAAATATGATAGAAGCTCTTCTGACCTTGGATTTTTATTAATAAATTTTAAAAGTTTATTACAATTGAAATGATGGGAATTGCACAAAAATCTATTTCTCTTTAGTCCTTGAATTCAAGGCCAAGAAAAATGAAGTAAGGACAACAAGACAATGCCTACATATGAAATTTTGAGTATACAAATATGAGTATTTTTAATATTTCGTATCTTCTTGAAAACATAGCAGCAAAGCATTAACGGTGTAATATACATACATGGCTGTATCCATATAATTGGGATGCAGCCTTGCAAGAGTTCTGCAGAAATAAAGAGTACGGTAAATATGTGGGGCAAATCAGGCAATGGGATGCTTGGCAAATTGTGTCACCTAGAAAGTTTCCAAACCACGGATTATATACAGTGATGCAAATAAAGTGAAGTTGGTAGTTGAAATCATGATTGTTTTTGTCTAGCTATTTTGGGTAGGCATTATGCTACATATTTCAGATTCTAAACAAGATCAGCCTCTTTAACTCTCTGCATTCTTAATTTAATTGGGGGGTGGGAATCAAATAATAACAGAGTTCTTGTCATAGCTCAAGTTTTCCATGCAAAAGTTTTCAAGTTTCAGCTCCACGTTATCTCCAGAAAGAGCTTGGAAGAAATTTATTTGAAATCCCCTCCAATTAAGTAGATATAGTATCTGGATTTACACATCATGCTGTACCAAAATGTACAGCTTACATGAACACAGTATTTGGTGAATAATTTAACAAACCATGCTTAAACTAACCATGAGAATGCAAAATGCAAATCAAATCAGGAATAAGTTTTATATTGATTTAATGAATTTTGATTGTTTATCAATTTTTTGTTTTTTATATTATTACATTGTTTAGGGTTTCTGTCCTTAAAAAAACACAAAATAACTATTGTTAATTTATGAAATTCATTACACTAATTGATATACTCTTTTCAAGAAGATGAGGGTAACTACTAACTCTTCCTGTCCGTTAAATCTTAATCCACATATAATTTCAACATTGAGTTCTCTTGAGGAAATTAAAATTCATGAAGTTTTTAAAGCTATATTTTAAGTAGAGGCTTATCTAGTATTCAGGCAGTGCAATGACTCAGTGGTTAAAATACTGGCTCGTCAGCTGGAAAACTGACATCCCTGGTTTGAGAGCCAAGTGTCGCAGGATGGGGTGAGCTTCTGCCCACCTAGCACTTTGAAAGCATGCAAATGGAAGCAGATAAATAGGTACCACTTTGGTGGGAGGGAAATAGTGCTCTGTGATGTTATACTGGCCACATGACTGCAGAAACAGTTTGGAATGGGGGGGGGGGCTCAATGGCCCTTGAAACAGATTAGTGCCACCCCCTATAGTCAGTTATGACTAAGAAAGCAACATTCACAGGAACTCCTTCTCTTACTTAGTATGCAGAAATCATAGCTCAGCATTTAACATGGACCAATTTAGAAAGGGAGGGATGGCAGTATATGATGGCTCACTGATGGCAACTGATGGACCCGGGTGGGTTGTAGAAAAAGCTTGTATTTTTTCCCAAAAATATCAGGCATTTTTGTAGAGGATTTGGCTTTTCAGGCAGTCTTTAAAATCCTCAAAGCAAGTTCTAGCATCTGACTTCTTATGCTTTCTTCTACTTTTCTCTTAAAATTCTTTTCTTTATTAAGCCTTCTTTGTACTTCCAACATAGCAACTCCAGCAAACCCCTCTTGTCAAAGTCAGTACAGGGAAATAACCTAGATCCTTCATCCAATTATTTGTATTTATTTTTCAATTTTTGAGCCATTATATTTCATTTCCAAATCCAGTATTTCCATCCTGTAAATTGTAAATTTTAATTCCATCTGTAAGCTAATTTCTGTTTCAGTCATTGGGGCTTCTTTCTCTGCAATAATGCCAGCCAATGCCAGTAAAGAGTTAAATATTTCAAAAAATTCCTGTCACTATAAGTCAAACATTTCTGATGTCTTCTAATGTCTAGTCTTCAAAGTCTATAACAGTTCTGAACACAAACAACACTTTTTCACAGGAGAGGATCCTTTCAATCAACTTCAAAGTTTTAAACCAAGTCCACTGAGCCCTTAATCTATGTAAAACTTTCTAAAGCCAACAACATTCTCTTGCTATATATTCCCCAAAATATAAATCTTCATATTTATAATTAAACTTTTTAAAAAAGACTTAAAGGATACTCACCCAATGATTTCAATTAAACTTACCAGTGAAGATTCTTAATTCTTAAAATCAAAGAATAAAAAAGTCTGAGGGGATTAAGGGATGAGCCAATCAAAATTAGCCCATATATGCAACACTAGCATATATAAGCCCAATACAATCCCAGAAAACCCAGCCAATCATAAACTGAGTGCAAAAACACAATTCTTACTACCCATTAACACAAAACCAGCTGTACAGAGCATATGTGAGTAATCTGACTATGTCTTTAACTTCAGAGAAATTTCAGCCTTCCAATTGGATAGTTGGACCCCATTTCAGTTACAACGTGTTCCTCTCATTTAGAGAAACATTAGTCTGCTTTTATAGCTCATTCAAAGAATGCAATTAGATTAATGCATGCACTTCATGTACGGCTGCCACTGAAGACGTTAAAAACCACCTGGAAACTACAGCTGGTTCAAAATGCTGCAGTACAAGCAGTAACAGGTGCCTTTCAATTTGTCCATGCATCACCACCGCTATGCAAACTGCATTGACTGCCAGTTGGCTTCCGAGTGCAATTTGAAGTGCTGATTATTACCTACAAAAGCCATATAAGTTATGGGGCCTGGATAGTTATTGATTGATTGATTTAACTATCATATTTATATAGCTACCCATTTCACATGGAAGGGACTCTGGGCAGCATACAACTTTTCTGCCCACACAGTATGTTCTTGCAGAATGGATGAATTCCAGATCCCCTCCATTAAACATTGCCTTATGAGAGCCAAGAAGTGTACCTTCTATGTTGTGTTGCCAACACCCTCCATTAACTGCACCCACTCCCTCCTGGGGTTTTGGAAATTTTTTGAAAACTTGGCTTTGGTTGCAGGCCTACTATAGTCTTGATGTTTATTATTTTTCAATGATGCCTGTTTTGTTTTGTTGTTTTTGCTATCATTTAGATTGGTTTTCATTGCTTCCTTCCTAGAGTTAAGAGAAAGTGACTAGCTCAAGGTCACCCAGCTGCATTTGGGCCAGACTAGTTTGCTTAGCCACTACAATAACTGGCTCTCACATAGCCCAATTACTGCAGGATCAATTAAACCTGGAGATTTTTTGTATACTGAGATTTTTATATGTCTCTTATACTTAAAATGTCTAATGAACCATAAAGTATTTAACAAATAATATTGATTTTTTTATTCATAAAACCCATATTTTGATTCAGTATCCTGAAAAGAATTTGACCCATTGTCTGAATGTTCAAAAATGTCAAGGAAGCAATCATTGGTAATTATAGTGCTTTTAAAATGCCTTAAGGAAGAGCAAAAAGTTCAGCATTCAGGAAAGCCTATTCTTAACAGAAACAAGCTATGACACACTGAGCCACAAAAATAGCCAAGCGCATTTTAGATTACTGTTGTGCAAATCCAGCCAGTGTATATTTATGGGAAAGTGTAACATATAAATATAGCATCAGAAAATAATCAGTAAGGAGCAATCTAGTCTCTAAAAAGCCAAATCAGTGGTCAAGGGACCTGCCTCTACAAGTATTGGAAATAAGTTGTCCAATTATCTTGACTTGAAGAATATTGGAGATGTGCTTCTTTCTGCTTACCTCAGAAATATCTAAGATAAATAACATTAATTAAATGTGCACAACTATGAACAACAAATAACAAATGTGGTTCCTTTTTTCAAGAAAGCAAATAAAAGGGAGGGGGGGGAGGATAGCAGTAATATTGATGAATCTAACAGTGTCCTTGGAAAGATATTAGAGCAGGTACTAAATCAATCAGTTGTAAGCTTCTTGAAGACAATGCTGCAAATACTAAGAACCAACATGGCTTTGTCAAGAGTAGAGATAACAAAGGTGAGGAACTCTGTAGATATAATCTATGTTAATTCTTCAAATCAGGAAACTCCATTAGAACTTTACATTATTGAGATAGGCTATCTTGCAAGCCTCATTATGCTTTACTTTATTTATTTTTATTTATTTTATTTATTTATTTGTCAAGCTTATATAAGACAACAAGTAAAAGTATAAACAGAATAGAATACATGAAAAGAATAAGAGTAAAAAAGAATATTAGGACAGGGATGGTAGGCACGCAGGTGCTCTTATGCACTTTATATCTCATCTTTATATCTCAGGGAGTCAGGGAATAGCCTGTCTATGGCTATTCCAAACACTATCTTGTTTTGCAGGACTTAGGGAATATTTCAGCACTCTTTGCTTATATAGCAATTTTGCTTATTTCCCTCAAGGTTATCTCTCTGATTTTCTATACCACCTTCCCTATTAGTCTCTCTTCCCACATGCACTGAAAATCCCAGGCCAGAGACATGGGAACAAACTATAGTTTCACTCTTATTTTCTGCCATCAGAAAAAGAAGTGGGCATACCAAAATTGTTATTATATAACAACACTTTGATGTGAATTGCAGCAGGATTTTTTGTTGCTATATTGAACTATGGATTAAGAGTCAAATGTTTTATGACTTAATATTGATATCCTAAACTGCAATCCATACTAATATAATATAAATTTTACTATTTTCATGTTCAATTCTTGAGGCTTTTCAAATAATAGAATGTTTATAATTGTAATCATGTTACATAAATACTAAGAGTATTGAAACCTGCATTGAAATAATACAATGCATCAAAATAATAATAAAAATAATAAAAAATACATCCTGAAAAGCACTAGGTTGGAGTAGGCTGATAAGAATAAAAGATTTATATTTGGTATTTATTTACAAAAAAACAGAAACATCTTTTATCTTGGAACACTGCATCCAGTTTTGGTCGCCATGATGTAAAAAAGATGTTGACTCTAGAAAGAGTGCAGAAAAGAGAAACAGAGATGATTAGGGAGTAGATGCTAAAACACATGAACGGTTGCTGGAACTAGCTATGTGTAGTTTAATGAAAAGAAGGACTAGGGGGTGACATGACAGCAGTGTTTCAATATCTCAGGGGCTGCCACAAAGAAGAGGGAGTCAAGCTATTCTCCAAAGCACCTGAAGGCAGGACAAAAACCAATGGGTGAAAACTAATCAAGGAGGGAAGCAACCTAGAACTAAGGAGAAATTTCTTGATAGAACAATTAATCAGTGGAACAACTTGCCTCTAGAAGTTGTGAATGTTCCAACACTGCAAGTTTTTAATAAGAGATTGGATAACCATTTGTCTGAAATGGTATAGGGCAGGGGTCCTCAAACAGGAGGCCACTTCACGGTCCCTCAAACATTTGGGGGGCCGGACTGAGTGGACGGGCATGGCTAGGTGGTCATGTGTCTGGGTGGGCATGGCCAATTTATCAGTCCATTAAGCAATGCACACAGATTAAATTTTAATTTGGTTTCATCCTGGGGGTGTTTTATTTGCTTTTGTTTTCAAGTTGCTCTTTTGGTTGACTTTTCTTTTTACTAGATCATTTTTTCAGTTGTATAGGTGTCTAGTGGACCATTTCAGGAAACTCGGTTTTGCAGCAATTCTTCTCAGCCCCAAGGAGCTTAAAAGTCTCCCTCCCTCTCCTCCCCCCATTTCTCTCTCTCTGCCTTTTCCTCCCTCTCTCTCTATTTCTTTGTGTGTGTGTGTGTCTCTCTTTTTCTGCCTCTCTCTCTCTCTCTCTTTCTCTCTCTCTCTGTGTCTTCTCTCTCTCTCTTTTCTTCTCTCCCTTTCTGCTTATTTCTCTCTGTCTGTCTCTCTCTCTCTTTCTCTCTCTCTCTATCTTCTGGAGGCGGGGAGGGCAAAATCGGGCCCATTTTTGGCCTCCCCCACCTCTAGTCACACTCTGCCAGCCAAAAATGTTGGCCTTACCTTCCAGTTCCAGCCCGCAGGTTTCGTGAAGGTAAGTCCTGCGCTTGATTAAAGGATGCAAGTGGGTGGGGCAATGTAGGCGGGGCAGCCTCATGGTCCCACACGGACTGGATTAATGGCTTCGGCAGGCCATATCCGGCCTACAGGCTGTAGTTTGGGGACCCCTGGTATAGGGTTTTCTGCCTAAGCAGAGGTGAAATCCAGCAAGTTGTGAAAGGTTCTGGAGAACTAGTAGTGGAAATTTTGAGTAGCTCAGAGAACCGGCAAATACCACCTCTGGCTGGCCTCTGAGTTGGGTGGGAATGGTGATGTTGCAGTATCCTTTCCCTGGAGTGGGGTAGGAATGGTGATTTTGCAGTATCCTTCCCCTACCATGTCCACCAAGCCATGCCCACCAAGTCCAACAAGGGACACCCAAAGAACCAGCAGTAAAAAAAATTGGATTTCACCACTGGGTTGGACTAGAAGACCTCCAAAGTCCCTTTCAACTCTGTTATTCTATTCTATTCTTTTGTCCCACATCTATTATCTTTTTAGAGAACCCCAGACACGTATAAAAAGACTATACTACAGCATCAGCAATTTCATCTCTTTGTTTTGCTTTCCTCAATCTAGCAAGTAAGTCAGTAAACAACATGTTGATATCTGGAAATCACCAAGGGAAGCTGACATTCTGCATAATGCAGAGGAACAAAACAATTCTTGTCTACAATATAAATTTACTTGTAAAGATTTCTTGATTTACATACAGTTTCTTTTGAAATTACAAAGGTTCTGGCGTGCTTCAACAAACCAGATTTACAAAGCTTCTTGGCGATCCTGTCTGTGGTGTTCCAAAGAGCACATTGACCCAACTTCGGCATCAGTACCTGAGGTACTCGAATTCCTACAAACGGGACTGGACAAAAGGTTGGTTCCCACCACTTTACATCAGTAGGTTGCAGACTTGTCTACTGTACTCTCCTGTGACTCTCACCGTACCCTCTCTCAACATCCGAGGGTTTGCAGTTTCCTCCAGGGAGCTACCAATCTCTGGCCCCCAGTGGTGCATTGCTACTCAATGTGGGACCTTCTCTTAGTACTTCAAGCTCTTATGGCTTCACTATTTGAACCGCTGGGTTCTATCAGTCTCAGGTTCCTGACTGTCAAAGTTGCCTTTCTCCTGGCAATTACATCTGCCAGGCAAATATCTGAACTGGCGGCCTTACCCATTCGAAAGGACCTCTGTATTTTCTATTCAAATAGAGTTGTACTGCAGATGGATCCCTCCTTTGTGCCCAAGGTGAACTCCTGGTTTCACCGTGCCCAGGAGCTCATTTTGCCCGATTTCTGTCCAGCTCTGAACCACCCACTGGAAGAAAGATGGCACACCTTGGACGTCAGGAGGGCCCTCTGCAGGTACATTAAAAGGATGGCTTCATTTCGGCGGACTGAAGCTCTTTTTGTATCCTTCCCCCCTCATCAATGGATATGAAGGTTTTCTCCTCTTCAGTGGGCCATTGGCTGAAGACATGTATTTTAACAGCATATGAGCTCAAGGCCAAGCCTTTACCTGGACAGGTTTTAGCCCATTCAACTCAGAGCGCTGCCATTATGGCAGCTTGGGCTACACAGGCTTTCATCAGTGACATTTGTAGGGGGGCCACCTGGTTGTCATTGTCACCGTTTATAGACATTACAGATTAGATAGCTATGCCTCGGCTGAGGCATCATTTGGGTGTTGCAGACTGTACACTCCACTCATGGCCTGGGGATCAGTCAGCCTCCCGCCCAGTATCCTTAAGCTTGGATATATCCCATGCTTGGATTATCCAAGCAGCGCACTGGAAAATGGACATTGGCTTACCTGAACGTCCATTTGTGGTGCACTGCGAGGATAATCCAACCCACCCTTTCGGCATCCTGATCTTGGCCAGGGTGGGTTTTGTCTGTTTTTAGATTCTCTGGATCACTGCACCTTTGTGGAAAAAGGCTGAAGATCAGCCTAGCAGAGGAAGCGTGGTTAAAGAATGAAAAAAAATCTACACTCAGTCTCTGGCAAGTAGATGAGAGATGACCCACACTTGGATTATCCTCACAGTGCCCCGAAAATGGGCGTTCAGGTAAGCCAACGTCTGTTCTATAATATGTGATGAAACCCATGACTTTGGTTATTTTCAGTGGATTAAGCAATTGAATGGGAAAACAATTACCGTATTTTTCAGACTATAAGATGCTACGAACTATAAGAAGCACCTCGCTTTTGGGGAGGAAAACAAGGGGGGAAAAAATCTGCCTCTGCTTCCCAGCAATTTGCCTCCTTGCAGTAAACAGCATGGTCAGTTTCAGCACAGCCTGATTTAGCATGAGCAGCTGATTGGTGGTTGGATCTGTCTCCCGGAATACCTCCTATCAGCTGTTCCTGGTGGCAGGAATCTCAACTGCCATCATCGCCCATTGCTGCTGCAGCCTATTGCCACCTCTGCGCACCCCATTTTCAGCCTCCACACATCCCATTTTCGGCCTCCACGCACCCTGTTTTCGGCCTCTTTGTGTTCCATTTTTGGCCTGTCCCAGGTGGTGGGGATCGCTACCACTGCCTATCCCCACTGCCTGGAATGGGTGGAAAATGGGACATATGGAGGCCAAAAATAGGGCACGCAGAGGCCAAAAATGGGATGCACAGAGTCTGAAAATGGGGCACGGGGAAGCAGTGATAGGTGACAATGGCGATGGGTGGCACCAATGCCGATGGGGGGGCGGCAATCCCCGCAGCCTTGAACAGCTGATAGACAATATTCTGGGAGGCCAATCCAACTGCCAATCAACTGTTTGTGCTAAATCAGGGTGTTCTGAAGCTGACTACGCTGTTTGCTGCAAGGCGGTAAATTGCTGGGAGACAGAGGCTGGTGGGTGGGTGGGGCTTTGGCAACATTCACTGACAAATAAGACGCACAGACATTTCCACCCACTTTTTTTGGGGGGAAGGTGTGTTTTATACTCTGAAAAGTACAGTAACCATAAGAGTTATGCTACTTTCCTATCATCAAAAAGATCTCTGTCGGGGGTGGGGGGGACAACCAGCAGGAAACATTGTTGTGTTCATATCCTAGTATGGGCCTCCCAGGAGCATCTGGTTAGCAGCCATTGCAAAAAGAGTCTACTAACAGTCTATGACAGATCTGTAGTCTGATCCAATATAGCCTTTTTTATGTTCTTAGATATAAGGAAAACTTCTAATAGCTGACCTAGTCTCCACCCCTAACCCTCCTTTCTGCATTCTTATAAAAATTATCCAGGGATTTCTGATTTTCATGATGTTCTTTCTGTAGAACTGTAATCTGCAGTTTTGTGGCCAGTAACATCATTAGATCTTTTTTTCTCATGCCAAAGAGGCAAATTACACTTTTCCAAACAGAACTGTAGACCACCCAAAGTGAAGCATGAAGGTAAATACTATTATTGCTCCAGTTCAGACTATTGTACATCTGCAAGGCCAAAACTATTATTTATCTCATGCCTAAATTCCCTGAAAACCTCTGCCTTAAAGTAGAAGAGTCAGCTGTTTTATCTTCTGAGTAAATGTGCAAAGTCAGCAGTCTACCAAAGAAAGCAGCAATGAACTTCCACTTTTGTATTAAACAGAAAGGCAAAGAATTGCAAAATATAGAAGTATTAATTTTTGCCACTTCATTGATTCCTCTACTAGTTAATAAATGTGCAACCTTTGCCTTTTCTTGTCTCATTTTGCAAACTAAATTCAAGGCTAACATCTTTGCTTTTAAAAATGTGCTTTGCTACATAGAAAAAGAAATGTTCATTTCACAGAAGAGCTCAGCCTAAATTATAAAATGCTCCTTTGTCAAGGACTGATGCTAATCGCAATGCCTTCCCACTCTAAGAATAAGCTATTATGAAATCTCCCAAGATAATGAGAAATCTTATGTTCTCAGTTAAAACAAGGCCGCAGTTTCAACTTGGCATGCTTTACACAATACACATACTGGAGCTTTGATGTTACCAACTCTGCTAACACAATTGCCTTTCTTCTGTAACCATGGAATTAAACAATTAATAGCATTAATATTTCCATCTCCATTTCAGGGTCTTTTACAGAAAAACTATACAATTTGAGATCCATATCTACCAAATTGTGATTTTCAACATGAGAGAAAGGAATAATCATTATGAGACTGAAGAGTAAATGCTATATCTTATATATGATTGTATTTTACTCTAATAATAGACATAGGTAAAGGTAAAGGTTCACCTCACACATATGTGCTAGTTGTTCCCGACTCTAGGGGACGGTGCTCATCTCCGTTTCAAAACCGAAGAGCCAGGGCTACCTGAAGATGTCTCTATGGTCATATGGCTGACATGACTAAATGCCAAAGGTACACAGAACACTGTTACCTTCCCACCAAAGCTGGTCCCTATTTTTCTACTTGCATTATTTATGTGCCTTCGAACTGTTAGGTTGGCAGAAGCTGGGACAGTAACGGGAGCCCAGCCCATTAAGTGGCACTAGGGATATAACAGACATAACCAAAGTTAAATTTAAACTTCGGCTTGGGTTCATTCAAGCTCCCTATCTCCACCCATCAAAAGACAAGTGAAGTGTTGTCCTTCTTTACAATATTTATGACTTTGACACCCAGAATTTCCACTTTTCAATTACTTACAAATCACTTTGAAGAGACATTTTTTTCTGCAGCTCTCTAAATACAGAGAAAAGCGACTTCTGGTTTGACTTCCGGTGCCGTTGACAGCCCTTTTTAAGGGCTTCCGGCACCGCTGTTTGTTTTGTCGGGGGGGCGGCGTTCAGCGGCTGCTCCCACCGGCATGATGCTGTCCCCTCGGGCGAAGAGGGGACAGCGAGCGTCCCAGCTGACGCTGATCCCCCAGACCCCCGGATCAGCATAGATCTGGGGATCAATTGGGGAGCCCCCTGGACGCTGGGAAATGGCTCCGAGCGGCGGTGCTCACCTGCCTCTGGCAGGAATAGGCACCGGGAAACAGCCGTTGCAACTTAAGGGAGATAGAAGGATTTAATTACAGTGCAAACAGAACAAGAAGGGGTTCTCTAATCACAAGTATTTTTAAAAGGCTTTTTTAACTCGTAAATGGAATTTTTTTTCTTTTTTTTAAGTTCGTGGAAAGTGTTGAAGTGGACAGAGAAATGGCGTCCGAGTTAAAGCTAAAAGATTTTAAAGAGACATTTCTTTTTCTTTTTTCTTCGCTTTTTTTTCTGAATTAATTATTAGGGATTTTAAGATAAAAAATTAAGATATGTTTTTAAAGACTTTCTTTCTTTGTGAGCTTACTTTTAAAAGTTTTTAAGGATCAAAGAACATCTGGTTATACTGGAT
>JANHFM010000825.1:0-10558 GCA_032468115.1 Grayia smithii
TGGAGAAGAGCCTAATGCTGGGAAAGATTGAGGGCAAAAGAAGAAGGGGACAACAGAGAATGAGGTGGCTGGATGGAGTCACTGAAGCAGTAGGCATGAGCTTAAATGGACTTCAGAGGACGGTAGAGGACAGGAAGGCCTGGAGGAACTTTGTCCATGGGGTCGCAATGGGTCGGACACGACTTCACAACTAACAACAATAACAGGTGTGGCTAGGGAGTCATGTGACTGGGTGGGAGTGAGTGACATTGAGTTGGCCACGCCCACCCAGGTTTTGTGGCTCCCGGTGTGATTTTTTTCTGTGGGAAATGGCTCCAAGTGGCTGTTTGAGTATTTAAGGTTGCCTAACCCTGGTCAAGGCTATGGTTTTCCCAGTTGTAATGTATGGCTGTGAAAGTTGAACTATAAGAAAGGCTGAGCGCCAAAGAATTGAGGCCTTTGAACTCTGGTGCTGGAGAATACCCCTGCGAGTCCCTTGGACTGCAAGGCGAACAAACCGGTTGGTCCTAGAGGAGCTCAACCCTGACTGCTCTTTGAAGGCCAGGTCCTGAAGATGAAACTCAAATATTTTGGCCACCTAATCAGAAGGAAGGACTCACTGGAGAAGAGCCTAAAGTTGGGAAAGATTGAGGGCAAAAGAAGAAGGGAACGAGTCACTGAAGTGGTAGGCGTGAGCTTAAATGGACTCCAGAGGATGGTAGAGGACAGGAAGGCCTGGAGGAACATTGTCCATGGTATCATGATGGGTCGTACACGACTTCGCAACTAACAACAACAAATATTGTATATATAAACTTTCCATGTAAAGTGAATTGAAATAGCAACAATGGATGGAGAAAAATTCTTTGAATCATTCCTACAAATACCAAGTAGCTGCATGTGTTTTAGACTGCTATATTTATTATTTATTTAGAACATTTATATTGCTGCCCATCTTTCAGCAAACTGAGGGTGGCTCCCAACCAAAGATTAAAAGATCTAGAAAATCATATTGAATTTATAAAACTAAACAAATTAAAATGATTAAAAAAAAACAACAAAAACCTGGCAACGAATCAAACTTCTAATGTGTAAGTATCTAATCTTCCCTCAGTGGAGAAGGGGGAAAAGCCAGGTCTTCAAAGCCTTATAGATTGGAGACCAGTCAAACGTCAAGGGACAGAGTATTCTTGGGATCTTGGAGTATTCCAACTTTGTCCTTGGATGGAGCTGCACTTTCCCCTTCAAGGATGGTATGCAATTTGGGAAGTTTTCCTGGATTAACATTTTCTGCTCAATGAGCAGCTATGACTAGGAAGGCTTATGCCAGCTGCATCTAGTGTACTAGTTATATTCTTTGCCAGATCAGGAAGCCTTTCAGACAGTTACTCATGCTCTACTCTTCTGGAACTAGTAAGTCTTCAGTTGCTTTAAATTGAATGCAGGAATTGGTTCCCATGATTTCTGTGAACTAGAACAACACGAATACTAGAGTTTTGGCTTGTATTGTTGCCTATGAGTTTGGATCAATTACATGTATGCATGGTATTTCAAGGTGTGTTTTCCAAATATAAATATATATTGATATTCTCTGACTGTTAATTTTTCCCAAGGATAAAGGTATTATTTGATCTAATTATGCACATAGCAATATGTGGCCACACTTAGTCATGCAACTATTAAAAAATTGGCCAGCTTTTTAAAAATAGTATATATTTAATGGAATGCAAAATCTTATATCTTGGGAACATCTATCACCTCTGGCATTGGCAAGAAAATCTGTTACATAAACTATTGTATAATAATTAAACAAATACATTAGGGACACAAGAAAACTACATTGGCTGCACTGAGGAGCCTATCTTTATATTCAATTGTTTCTACATCAGCTACAACCCTGATACTGGAAGGTACTACTTCATAGAGAAGTGTCATTGTTTTTACTGTACTTCATGTGTTGACATTGCATATTCACTAAGTAAAAGTAAAGTTTTCCCTATCAGTCATGTTCAACTCTAGGGCACATCATGTCTGTTTCTTGGCCAAGGGAACCAGCTTTAGCTGAAGACAATTTTTGTGGTCATGTGGCCAGCATGGCTATAACCCAAAGATGCACAGAATGCTGTTACTTTCCTGCCAAAGTGGTACCTATTAATCTACTTGCATTTCCATGCTTTCAAGCTGCGAGGTGGGCAGGAGTTGAGAAAAGTAACATGAGCTCACCTGTTGTGTGGAGCTTAAACCTGGGCTGTAAGTTTTCCAGCTGATAAGTTCAGCATCTTTAACCACTGAACCATCACACCGCTGCATTCTACATTATTAGAATTCCTTGTTCCTCCTGGGTTAGCTGAATACAGAAAGGCAATATTGAAGACAGCTATTAACTTTCTCATATTGTATTTCATTATCAATTGTTTTGCTGCTCAGAGGTTTTATTCCACTGTCTTCTGCACTTTCCTCAACCTTCAATATTGGCTCATATATTTACTCACGGAGAAGGACAAGATGGTATGGTATGGTATACCTTCAGGTTGTTTCATGTAAAGAAGTTTATTTGAGATGCTAATGGACCAGACAGTACTAACTGGACAGAACAATGTGTTGACTTAGTACAGGTCCTCAACTTACAACAGTTCACTTAGTAACTATTCAAAGTTACAATAGCACCGAAAAAAATGACTTATGACCATTTTTCACAGTTATGTCCTTGGAAGCATCCCCATGATCATGTGATCAAAATTCAGATGCTTGGCAACTGGTTCACACTTATGACTATTGCTGTGTCCTGGGTCACATGATCCCCTTTTACAACCTTCTGACAAACAAAGTCAATGGGGAGGCCAGATTCACTTAACAGCCAGGTTACTAACTTATCAACTGCAGTAATTCACTTAACAATTGTGGCAAAAAAGGTTGAAAACTCACTTAAATGTCTCACTTAACATAAATTTTGGGCTCAATTATGGTCAAAAGTTGAGGCCTACCTGTAGTTGGTTTGTTTATGGAGTGTGATGAAGTATACTGTGATATTCTTTTAGGGTTACGACTAGAATTATTATTCAGGAAACCATGACTTGTTGAAGAAATCATTGCTCAAACAAATTATGCATTTGTGTAATATCTGAATGGACATTATGTTCATAAATTGAATTGATTTGCATGTTCAAAGATAGATCAACACGAGGACCTAATTTTTGTACTGTACAGTGCTATGCTACATATGAGCAAGATATGTTTTATAAGAAAAGGGCATTCTAAACTATTAATTGACCCTTGAGTTGAATGGAGATAAGAGAACACTTCTCTGTTCTTTCAGGAAATCTGATTTTAGAAACCCCAAATGCTTTCCACACTGACATGTTCTGTCAAGTTGATAAGAGGAACAAATTGTATATTGCCTCTACAGCAATTCTCCAATAAATTTGTCAATGAGGAAATGTTGGTTCAAAAATAAAAAAAATGCTTCTCAAGAATAAAGGGGGGACAATTGCTGGAGAGTAAAATTTCAATTATAGTTTTACAATAGAAAGTCTTTTGTCCACAGACGTTCACTACTTCTGTTCAAGGCAAACTTAAAAAAATATTAATGATATCTGGATGCAAACAAGGCATAAAAATGCTTTCTGTGCTTCTCGTGTGACAAAAGTTCAGGATTCAAGCCAGAAGATTTGCTATTTTTAGGACTGATGAACAATGAAGCACATAGTAGATTGTCTTTGTTGTTTCTTTATTTAAAAATTCACAAACTAAACTTACTGCAATTAAATAGAGTCATAAAACTAGAGAATAAACCAGCTGCTCACAATTCAGATTCTCAAAGCAATAACATTTAGAGTGGTACCTTGGTAGTCATGCTTAATTGGGAGGTATGGCGAATACTAAAAAGGACAAGTAGCAAAAAAAAACCATGTGACTTACCACATGATCCTTTGTTTTGGCCAGGAAGGACTTCCCATCCTACCCCTTCCCAGCAGGGGTGATTTCCTGTCTACCCTCTGTGGCTGTCTCCCACTTCCTTTTGTAGTACATCAACTACCAAACAAAGATGAATACTGGGACAACATTTTGCATCAAAATATGTCAAGTACCAAATTTGACAAATTTTGAAGCAGTCAAGTACAAAAGTACCACTGTATGTTCATAGGATTCCTTAGATATTTTGGTTGCTACCAATCAATTCCACTTCAAATTGCCATGTTTTTCTTTTCTCTGTGTGACTCTGCTGCTTTGTTTGTAGCTGTCTTTCTTTGATGTTCTTTTTTTAAATTTGTAGCTGTTTTTCTTTGATGTTACATTTTTCAAGCCTAAAGCTATCTCAGTATATTGACCAAAGTTGGCACAAATCACAGTTCTTTTATTTATATTAAAAGCTTTGCAGAGGAACAAAAATTGTGCAGATTCTAAAACAGAAATATGCCATGCCTCTAAGATACCAGGTTCATTATTCATTTTTTTAAAACAAGCAATACTCTCAATACTGATGAAGCATTCTTGTCATCAAACATCATTAAAACATTGTTTAAAATGCTTGGGAATAGTTGGAGTGGGCTTTAACATCTAATGCAGAAGGTCCTAATTTAGGGATTGAGAATGACCTACTAACCTGATGGAAAATGGATGTCATTGAACGATTTATTATGTGCCACCAAGTACAGGTCAATTCTTAGTGACCATATTGATAAATTTTCTCCATAAGGATCTCTTCCAAACCTGGTCTCTCAGATGTTCCAGGACTATACCTATTGCCCAGTGGTGAAATCCTCTGTGGTTTGTCACCAGTTCAGTGCCTGTACATGAATGGTGCATGCCAAGCACACACTGAATGCATGCCAAAAACATGCTGTGTGCACATGCAAGTTGGTCATGGAGAGACTGGGCTGGCTGCAGCAAGATGGCCATGACGAGTTTTCCTAGACCCTTTCCACTGTCATTCAAGGCCATTCTGTAGTTTGTGGTTTTTCCTGAAACTCCAGGCTCTACAAATTTGAGTAGACCACATCTACTGTGATGCAACTTGCTTTCTCCAGCTCTAGTGCAAGAATAAATAATGCACATTTTCTCCAGTTTATGAAAGGGGAGAAAAGGCAGTCCTTTTGCCTTTAACTATAGTAGCAGTACAGTTTTTGCACTATACTTATAGAATAATGATAATATTTTCTTGCCAACTGCAGCAGAGAGTAGATGAATCTTTGATCTCAGGGTAATAATGATATTATTTTAAATCCTAAAGTGCTAGTAAATCACTAGCACTGCTGATCTTATCTAGTTTGGATAATGAAACAGCTTCAAGAAAACAACCAAACTCAGAGAGCACGGAGGACCCCCTCAAAGTGCCTGTTTGTACAAATATAGATCTGGTTCAAGAAATAACATTTCAATTTCAAAATGTATTTACTTGCATGCCATTATATTTGGAAAAATCTTCTATCCAAATAGTATAAGCAACATTGGGCACAAGTGTTGTTCTTGTTGATTTTGTCTGGATTTGGCAGCTAAGGAGGAGTAGGCCTAAATCAATTGTCTGGTGGGACATCCACCAGGTATGCCAGCACTGCAAATTAGACTGCAGAGTTTAGGAAAACATCTGGAAGAAGGAAATGGTTATTTTTTTCCCATACTGTTAGATGAATAAGTAGTAGAAAGGATGGCTCTTGAATAGTTCTTTCAAGTCTTGCCAAACCCAGTCAGACTATGGATTTAAGAGCACCATCCTGAGAGGAGGAAGACGGGGAATTGGTAATTAATGATATTGTCTTGCAACTCCAGCAGGAAGAAAAAGTACTTGGGAATATAAACATATTTTGAACAGAAAATACTAAGGATATAATCCATTTGTAAAATTAGTGTTATACTGATTTTATCTCACAAAACCATGTTTTTAAATTTGATCTGAAAGCCTGTACATGCTTAACCACAGATAAAAGGAGCGAAACTTCACAAAAATAAAAATGTTATTTTTTTATTGTAAAGGAATAATAACTTCTATATAAGTAGCTATTGTTTGTACTGTTGTACATGAAGCCACTACATCTTTATTTTGCAAGTTGCAAAGACTATGCATACACACCTTTGCCAAATGAAGTACAAACATATTGAATGAAAAGCTCTAGAATTTGCTTTTTAGAAAACCTGTGGTTAAAACCACCCTTCTGCTTTGCAAAGAAAAAGGAAATAAATCCATTTTAGTTGCATTTTAGATATATACATCAAGCATTTTTACATAAAAATGAATCTTTACATGGAAATTGGCACATTCAAAGTCTACTGAAAAAAGCCTATAATATTTGCAAGTATCCAAAACAAACTACTATGGAATTTCCACTCTCCATTATTTGGATTAGAATTATATTTACAGTATACTATCTTTTACATTATTTTTTTTAAAGAACAATGAGACCAATTTAGTTAGAGGAATGCAAAGTCTATGATTCTGTTGAAGAGACAGAAACAAAACAAAGAATTATAAAAATGAGACATAATTTTTTTTCCACAAAATAAATACTATCAGCCTACAATTGTAGATTTAAAGCACATATAAAATAATTCAAGAATAATTATGTCTGAGAGGCACTACTGAGTCTAATAGATCTTTAATTTGTTTACATTTCCAGGTCTTGATTAATTTGCTTTCATTTTTGGTATTTCCACATTCTAGTAAAATTTTACTATATTTCTGTAATATCAAATAGCAGTATTATATTTATTTTATATATATATCCAATTGACAGATGTCATGACTCAATGAGTGTAATGAGTTTAAAGATCTGAAAATTATATTTGACAGGGTATAGGAGATCAGTAATTATAAATTAAAAATAAATGACAAAAAACCTTGAATGAAGATTAATTTGTGTGTTATGGTAGAATTTACATCAACAATGGGAGAATAGATAGAGAAATATATGATTGTATACTATTTTATGTGAACTTCAGTGATGCTTCATCTTATTTTAGTTGATTATTTGTGAATTTATATTCTATTTGTATAACATCTGAATTGAGGGTGAAGCTGTTAGTTGAGGATAAAGTCTATGAAAAATGTCCTAATGCTGAAGAATTGTATTTATAATTTTATTTGTGAAACATGTATAAGTTAACAGATATAAGTATAAACATGAATATGAATAACAATGGATACAAATAAATGGGGACAGTAGGACAGGGACGGTAAGTCATTGGTATACTTATGCACGACCCTTACAGACCTCTTAGGAATGGGGTGAGGTCAACGGTAGGCAGTCTAAGGTTAAAGTTATGGGGATTTGGGGATGTAACCACAGAGTCAGGTAGCACATCCCAGGCATTGATCACTCTATTGCTGAAGTCGTATTTTCCGCAATCGAATTTGGACTGGTTTACCTTGAGTTTGTATCTATTATGTGCTCGTGTATTGTTGTGGTTGAAGCTGAAATAGTCATTGACAGGTAGGATGTTGCAGCAGATAATTTTATGTACTATCCTTAGGTCAGACTGAAGGTGTCATAGTTCTAAGTTGTCCCAAAATCCCAAAATTTTAAGCCTGGTGGCATAAGGTATTCTGTTGTGAGCAGAGGAGTGGAGGACTCTTCTCGTGAAATAGGTTTTAATTTCTAGTTAAGTATCTATTCTGCACTTAAAATATAAACATGCTAACTGGAAAACTTTTTTTGCAGCTCAAGAAATGTATGGAAATGCACCATGAAGCACATTTTAGGTTAAAACTTGTATAAAAAGGATAAAGGTAAAGGTTTCCCCTATCCTAAACTGTTATACTTATTTCAAACAATACCAATAAGATTAGGGAAACCATTTTTTAAACAATTAAATAGGTAAATTTATCTGGCTGGGGAAAAAAGCCCAAATAAAATGTAAACTTCTTCAGGACTCCAGAACCAAAGGAGGCTTTGACCAACCCGATTGGGAATTATATTATCAAGCAGTGGCAATAACATGGTTTAAGGATTGGGTTCAATTAAGAAATAAGAGAGTATTAACATTGGAAGGCCATGACCTTCCATTGGGATGGCATGCGTTCCTTTGGGAAGGGAAAATTAAAACTCATACATACTTCCAGAGACATCTAGTGTGAAATGCTTTGATAAACATTTGGGATAATAATAAGGAAAAATCACTATATGAAAGTTCCAGTTTGGATATCAACAATGGAGGCCATAATCTATTCCAACATATTGGACATAAATAAGGTAATAAGATACTCAGAACTATTAGATAATTTTGGAAATTTAAAGTCAGAATAGGATCTAAAAAACCAGGGAATAAGAACTGATTGGTGGCCATATTTGCAAATTAAAACAAAGTATAAAGAAGATCGGGAACAATATGGTATATATATAGAGAGAACCATTGGAACTTGATAAGATAATATTAGGAACAGGGAAAAAAATGATCACAAAAACATATAATTGCTTGTTAAAATTTAAAATGGAAGAGGAAACCATGAAAGAGACAATGATTAGTTGGGGATAAAATTTTGGACACAATATTCAATTAGATCAATGGGATAGATTATAGTAGAGAAACTACAAACTAACGATGTCAGCTTATAAGGAGAACCTTTACAAAATGTTTTATCGATGGCATCTGCCACCATTGAGATTGGCCAGGATGTTCCCAAACAGGTCTCCGGATTGGAGGTGTGGCCATAAACAAGGTACGTTCTACCACCTGTGATGGAACTATTTCTCTTGGGTATTTTGGAAAGGAAAATGGAGAAAAAACTACAATATATAACACTACATATATTAACTGCGAGTAGAATTGTCCTAGCACAAAATTGGAAACAACCAGATTGGAAACAACCCAGACCATATTTCCCAACATATAAAACACACAATACAAAAAAACACAACAACAAACAAAGAAAGAAAACAAGAAAAAAAAACAGAGCAAAAATGTAACACTAATAACAGCTTTTCCATATCGGCGTTTCCATCATGACAAACATATTTACAAAAATTCTAAATCTATATATTTCTATCTTAAATGACTTCCTTACTTAAATTATATTGACTTCTATTCACAATTCGATTTCATAACAAAGTATCCCTTAAGTTTTACATTTATTCTCAAGCCAGGAGTACCATCATCCAGATTTGATAGTATTTTGTTTCTTCCCTCTCCTTCATTTCCATGGACAGTCTATCCATTTCTGCACATTCATATTTTTTTAAATTATAATTTGGTCTGGGGGGATGTCTGGTTGTTTCCAATTTTGTGCTACGACAATTCTACTCACAGTTCACATATGTAGTGTTATATATTGTAGTTTTTTCTCCATTTTCCCTTCCAAAATACCAAGAGCAATACTACCACCAAATATGGTAGAACCAGTGGTGGGTTGCTCCCGGTTCAGGGCGGTTCGTGCGATCCGGTAGCAGTGAGGCTCTGATGTCACCGAATCGGTTCTACGCGACCGGGAGCTGGCCCCATTCACATGCCCATACTTACCAGTCTCTATGCAGAGCGCACTCGCGCGCTCACACGCATGTGTATGAAGCTTTTTTTGAGTTTTTTTCACCCAAAAAAGCTTCTGTGCATGCACAGGAGCGTGCGTTTGGCGCACATGTGTGCGAAGCGTGTGTGTGTGCTTAACGCGCACTCCACATGCTCCGACCACATGCGAAGTGCATACACCTTTAGAACCAGTAGCAAAGGTAAGTAGTACCCACCCCTGGGTAGAATGTACCTTGTTTATGGCCACACCTCCAACAATCTGGAGGCCTGGTTGTGTTGTTTGTATTGTGTGTTTTATATGTTGGAAAATTTAATAATTTTTTTTTAAAAAAAGAAATGTATATAAATGCACCATGAAGCATACTTTAGATTAAAACTTGTATAAAAAGGTAAAGGTTTCCCCTGTTCAGTTGTTTTTGACTCTAGGGGGCAGTGGTCATCTCTGTTTCTTAGCCAAAGAAGCCAGCATTGTTCGAAGACACTTCGGACACTTGTGGTCAGTGTGACTATACACTGAGGTGCACAAAATGTTCTTATATTTCTACTGAAGTAGTATTTATTTATCCATTCACACATTCATGCTTTCAAACTGCTAGGTGGGCAAATAATGGGAGCTCACCCCATTTTGTAGCATTCAAGTTTTGAACCCAGTCTGTCAGCTTTCTAGCTCATAAGCTCAGTGTCCTTAACTGCTGAATCATCCAAAAATTAAGAGAGAAAGAAGAGAAAAGAGATAGATTTGGATTTCAGATTGCAAGGATCTGGAAGGCATCGCTTTGAAGAAACTAGAACACATTCCCTCACAGGAAGATTTGTATTGGTCACATGCAAGGAAATTATATTTCCTGAATATACATCCATATGTCAATATTGTTGCAGCCTTTGAATTGCGTTTTCATCAAATTATCTTATGCTTTGCCTCTAGAATTTAACTGTATTCAGAGCAAACCTCTTAAATTAATTGGACAAACATTTTGGACTTTCCTACTCTACCTTAATTTCAATAGGTTTATTCAAACAATATACCAGTATACAGTGTGTGTGTGTGTGTGTGTGTGTGTGTGTGTGTGTGTGTGTACATTCCATTGCATATTCTAAAGAGGGTATTCTATTTCTCTTTTCCATT
>JANHFM010000827.1:55950-67458 GCA_032468115.1 Grayia smithii
TAAAAATATTGAATCAGATATAAGAGTAGCAACAATCATTTCTTCTTATCTGGTTATTTTTTAAAGGGACTTTAATGTTCTCATCATTTAATGTTATATATTAAATTCTGTGCATGTACTTAGCTTTCAGATTTGGATTACATAGTCAGGAATTAATGAAATGAAGTACTTCTTTGGGACATTAAACTGACAAGGTAAAAGGAAATCCCTTGTGAAAAATATTACAGTTCTGGGTCACAAGCATTTAAGCAAGAGTTACTGCCATCCAGAGGACAAAATCCATAAACTGTCATCCTCTATGATTTTTTAAACCCAAAAGATAAAATCAAACGAGCATGTTAGTTTGACTATTTTAGTTTGGATTAAAACATCAAAGACGAAGTAATACCATGTAACCTGAAGTTTTTATATCTTGTTTTATTTAGCATATAATTTAGACACGTGTAACCTAGGTACCGTATGCCCATGCAAAAGACTATAGAACACATGCCATGAAAAATAAAGACAGGTCACCTTGCCTTTGAATTATTTTCCACAATGTTAGAATTATTTTCCAGAAGAAGAAAGTGATAAATGTCTGTAGGCAGAATAGTCACAAATGAAATACTGTAACATCAGTCAAAGCTACTTATGAATAGAATCCATCCCTCTTTGATAGGTAGAGACCAAGTTACAAGACAGCCAGCCATCTGGAATATGCCGAATACTCTACATTTGACCTATATACACTAATGTTTGTTTTCCTCTGGTGGACTCAGACCTTGTTCATATTTTGGTCTGTCCTGCTTCAGTTTCACTCCTGCTTTCTCTCTTGTAGCACTACCACACTTGGGCTATAAATATCCAGATGACCACATGCAAAATATTACATCTTTCTGTATCCCTTTCATGATCACCTAGATTTTTGCAGCCCAAATATGGTTGCCCTACTTTCCTTACATCTTTTTGGACAAGATTTGGAGGCAGCAGGAGTAAATACAGATTTGAGACTGACTTTGTTGGCCTTCAGGGAGTTTGACTGTGTTCAGACAGAATACTTTAAGGACTCTAAAAAGAAGTGGATGTGGCAAACACATGAAGCAAACTTCCAAACCTTTTCTTTACAAATCTCTCTCTTTCTCTCTTTATTAGTAAAACCACCTAAAATCCCATATGTACGAGTAGATGCATTTTTGGAAAATATAGATAAATTGTCCTTACATGTGTGTAAAGTAGAAAATCAGTATCGGTATGTTGACATATTATTGATATTATTTTAAATTGGAAATAATTTACCTGCTTAAAAATAATCATCTCTGTTCTTTTTCTTTTATTGTATTCTCCTTGTTATGTCTCCCTTTTTTAATGGCTAATCTAGAGATGTATAATATGTGTGTGAGGAAAATAGTGAATCAATAGGACCAGGTGAAATTCTAGAATGCTGTACTATTAATGCTGAAAAGTATTATTTTTCCTGGTTCGCCTTTAAAAAAGGAGGGTGCCTTACATTAATTCAGGATAAAGTTTAAAAAACAGTGAAAGAGTAAGATTTTCTGCCTTCTGAATATGTAGAGCTTTCACTGCATCTAACTCACATTCTGCAAGAGGCATGACAATTTTAACTTGCTTGTACCAATAATTTGTACCAATAATTTGGGGAATATACTAAGTTCATGTTCACAATTTGAAACTGAGTAGCATGCTGATTATGCTGAATGTGTTTGGGAAGTGGGAAGGGCAAACTTTTTCTCCCCCCTCTCCTTTCCCATTCTGTGCCATGGTATGTAGGAATGACCATGGGAGACAGAAGGAAGAACAGCAGACTAGGCAACTGTCATACAAATGGTATCTCAGCCCATAGAAGCAGAAGGGTTGTGAGAGGCATCATCCTAGTTCTCTGGAAAGTAAAAGCAAAGAAGAGGAAAAAATTTCAGACTTGCAAGATTCTGTTATAACCTTACAACAGTGGTGGGTTGCCCCCGGTTCGGTCCAGTTCACGCGAATAGGTAGCGGTGACGCCGTGACATCACCAAACCGGTTCTACGCGTCCCGGACCACCACCACCCCGCGTGCCTGTACTTACTGGTCCGCGTGTGGAGCATGCAGAGCGCACTTGCGTGCATGCACAGGAATTTTTTTTGGACTTTTTTTATCAAAAAAAGCTTCTGCGCATGCGTAGGAGCACCTCTCCGGCGCACATGTGTGCGCGCCGGACAAGTGCTCCGTGCAGCATGACCACGCACAAAGCATGTGCACCTTTAGAACCGGTAGGAGAGGTAAGTAGAACCCACCCCTGCCTTACAAGTAACCTTACAATAAATGTAGTGTTAAGACTCAAGGTTGTGCTTTTCGACTGCATTAATTCAGAGGGCTGACATTCTGCGATTGTACAATAATCCTTATTTCTGTGGCTCAAATCTTTGAAAGGTGCTACTAGGCTATTACACCAGAAAGAGAACAGAGCACGCTAAAGAAATGGATCAATAACAAGTTTCCTAACAGCTTCATCCATATCAGACAGTGCTTTGATCATTTTTAGAAAGAAGGATGGCTCCATATAGATCATTCATGATTACAGGCTCTGAAAATCTGCAACCATTAATGCTTCTTATCCTGTTTTCATTCCAGTCTCTTAGAATGATTGCATAAAGAACATAGTTTTGCCAAGCTGGATCCCAGAGAGACTTTCAATCTAATTTGCATGAAGGAAGGTCATGAATATTTAACAGCCTTTGTTACCTCTTATAAGAAATTTGAATACAAAGTCATGTTCTCAAATTATCTTGAACTCCCTCTCCTTTTCGTGTCTTATAAGAATCATATTTTTAACAAACTGATGGACAAGTTTTTAACCAATTGTTTTGTTATACAGTATGCTGTCATCCACACATAACAGGTTTGGAAGGCTTGCTCTGTCAGGTTTATGGGAGTGGTCTTGACAGTACTTTGATTGTTAGCTTGTTTGAAGGGGCAAGCCACTAATATATAAAAATAAGAGCAAATTCCACTCCCCACTAGCACTCATGATGTTGGATAATGGAATATCTGTAAGAAAACCACAAACATCAGAGAACAATTCAACCCTGAGCTACAAATATTCCCTTTTAAGAGTACAGAGTTTAGCATCAAAAGTTTAGATTTTGCAGCATTCTTGTCCATATTGTTTCCAGAGAGACTGGAATCATCAGGTGTTATATAATGGGGAAATTCATGCACTGCTTGACAATAGTAGTAGCTGTTATATACTGGTACATCCCCCTTCTTTTGCATGCCCGCCACTGATTGGCTAATCAAGTGACGGGAAATTTGAAGAACTGTCATTGGCCAACTAGGCTGCCGGAGCTCTTTAAAAGCCGAACCCCGGCAGCCTGCCGGCTGCTTGTTACTGTAGCAGTAGATGAATAAAGTGCTGAAACGGACTGCCACTTGCCACCTCTTCTTTCCCTGCACCGAGTCTAACACTGGCGATGAAGGTAAGAAGAACCACAGCACAATCATCACCTCGTGGACACCAGCAGCCATTTTAAGCCACCCCAACCGCAAGAATGATGGCAATGCAACAATGTCCTGCACCAACACCATTCGACTCAAAGACAAAGAAATGGCATGTTTACATGAGCCGGTTCAGGCAATTCCTGGAGGCAAATAACTACTTAGAATTGCCGGACAACTGCAAAGGAGCTTTGTTCCTGACTTACTGTGACACAAAGGTCTACAAGATGGCGATCACCGTGATAACCCCAGCAGGCATCGAATCGATCTCCTAGACCACATTGCAGACCACCCTCAAGGAACATTGTGCTCCAACAGCAACACCCCTGGTGAGCAGGAACGAGTTCTACCACCGCTATCAGCAAGAAGGCGAAATGGTAAATGACTTCATGGCTGCACTACGAGAGATCGCATCCAGATGCGAATTCATCTGCCAGAAAATATGATGTGAGACCGGGTTGTCTTGAGCATGAGAGACTTAGTATTACAAAAAAAACTGCTCACAAGATGAAACATCATGTTCCAGGAAGCAGTTGAAGAAGCCAAGGCTGCCAAATCCTCCAACAAGTCGGCAGCCAACCTTAGGAGGATAATCACCATCCACCGCACCTACCGGGAGTCTGACCCAACCACAGAGGGCTCTCAGTCAGAGGGTGACCAGGACGACAACGCTTCCGTACATCATGTGTTCAGAGGGAAAAAAGGCAGTAGCCAGGACGATGACCCCAGAGAATCCCACTGCTCCAGCTGCATGGGACTCCACGCAAGGGCAATGTGCCGATTTCGTGATCCCATCTGCCGCAGATGCCAGCGAAAGGGCCACATTGCCGAAGCCTGCAGATCGTCCAACCTGACACCGTACCATGGAAAGCAGCAGCTACACGGCGGGAAACAAAAATTGGCAAGAGTACCGTCTTACAGAAACCAGCGCAGAGACAAAAGAATCCCAGAAGCCATAAACATCAACCAAACAATGGTAAGCCACTCGGATGCCTGTGATGGTGACAAATACCACATGACTGTGCACGTGGAAGGGAAGCCATGCTTAATGGAGTTGGACACCGGATCGTATTTCACAATCATCTCTTGGCAACACCTAAAAGCAATCAAGCCAGAATTCACTAAAAAGAACCACAGAACATAAAACTACACAATTACCAGGGCAACACCATCCAAGTCCTTGGCAGAGTGGAAGTCAACATAGAGTTCAAGGACTTCAACAGAAAACTCCCCATCACAGTAGTCACCAGTAATCATCCTACCCTGCTAGGCGTGGAGTGGTTCAAGCCCCTGGGACTGGGCATCACTGGAATCAACAGGATCAGAAGGGATGACTTAGATCAGCTACTAGCATAATTCCAAGATGCTTTTGACGGAAGCCTAGGTAAATATATTGGTAAACCAATTACATTTAACCTTGATCCTAGTGTAATCCCGATTAGGTTTAAGCCCCGCAGGGTTCCCTTTGCTCTACGGCCCAATGTCAATGAGCAATTAGATAAATTAATTGCCCAAGGCATCCTTGAACCGATTGACCATGCCACGTGGGAGACTCCCATAGTCACCCCCATGAAACCGGATGGGTCGATCCGCATATGCGCTGACTATAAGCGCGCAATTAATAAGGCACTGCAGCAGAGCGCATATCCAGTTTCAGTAGTGTAGCATCTGCTGCACTCCCTTGGAAATGGGAACATTTTTGTGAAATTAGATTTAGCCCAGGCATACCAGCAACTGCCAGTTGATGCCACCACTGCGGAGGCCCAAACGATAGTAACACACAGGGGAGCATTTAAGTGCAATCGACTCCAATTCGGGGTCAGCGCTGTCCCTGGAATTTTTCAAAGCATGATGGAATACCTTTTACAGGGGATTATGGGGGTGGTGCCCTACTTTGACGCCATCCTAATATCTGTGAACTCTATAGAACAACTCCTAGAGAGACTCAGACAGACACTGAGTCAATTCCAAAAGAAAGGATTAAGAGTCAAAAAGAAAAATATAAAATAGATGTAAATCAGGTAGAGTTCCTAGGATATTTGATTGATGGGTCAGGCATCCACCCCATTAATGAAAAGGCAAAAGCAATCAAAGCGGCCCCAGTCCCGAAAAATAAAACAGAGCTACAAGCCTTCTTGGGTTTATTGAATTTTTACAGTATTTTTTTTAAAACAGAAGGTGACCATTGCTGAGCCACTCCACTGGCTACTAGGAAAGACAGCTACATGGACCTGGGGTAGGAAGGAGGCATTCACATAGGAGGCAAGCATTCACAGCCGTCAAGGAACATTTATCATCAGACAGTGTCCTCATCCAATATAATGAAACACTTCCGCTCCTCCTCACTTGCAACGCTTCACCTTATGGGATTGGCACTGTCCTCAGCCACAGACTACCGAACAGCGCCAAAGCCCCAATTGCCTACTACTCTAAGACTCTGTCACTGGCAGAAAGGAACTACAGCCAGATAGACAAGGAAGCGCTGGCTGCAGTAGCAGGCATTAAGCGCTTCCACCAGTACCTCTATGGTTGGAGATTTGAACTTATCACCGACCACAAACCGCTGTTGGGACTACTTGCCAGAAACCAGCAAACGCCCACTTACATGTCTCCTAGGATGACAAGATGGTCCATCTTCCTGATGAGGTATAACTATCAGTTCATACACCACCCAGGCAAGGCCCTCTGCAATGCAGATGCACTCAGCCGATGCCCCATGGATGAACTAGTGAACGACCCCACGCCTATCCACAGCATTTTCCTCATTGACTCTGAGATCACAAGCCCAGTAACCTCCAACGAAGTTGCCGAGTATACCAAAAAGGACAGAATCCTATCCCAAGTCATGAACTGGGTGTTAAGGGGGTGGCTGCAAGGACATCTGGGGGAGGAACACTCGACCTATGTAATGAAACAAAAGGAATTGTCAATGATGAAAGGATGCCTGCTGTGGGGGAGAGAGTCATCATCCCCAAGAGATTGAGGAGACAAACGCTCAAAACACTACACACAGGCATCCTGGAATCATCCATATGAAATCCCTGCCCCAAAGCTACATATGGTGGCCCAACTTGGACTAAGACATCACAGAGTGGGTGGCCATCTGCACTCCATGCCAAGACCTGCGGCCAGCACCCCCACACACTCCTCCCAGAGAGTAGGAGACTCCCAAGGGCCCCTGGTCAAGAATCCACATTGACTTCCCAGGCCCCATGGGAGGAAAATCATTCTTAATAATTGTGGACACTTACTCAAGGTGGCTTAAGGTGATACCTATGGCTGTAATGACCACCAAAGCAACCATCAGAGCCCTACGAACAGTATTCATGACCCATGGACTACCGGATGTACTAGTCTCCGACAACGGGCCACAACTGACAGCGAAACACATGGAGGCCTTCTTAGCAGAACTGGGCATCCAACATGCCCTGGTGGCACCCTATAGCCCGGATGGGAATGGTTAAGTTGAACAAATGGTGATGCTGATGAAAGAAACCCTCACCAGGATGGGCCCAGGGGACTGGCAAGAAAAAATAGACAAGTTCCAGCTAGCCCAACACATCACTCCAAGCGCTACAACAAGCTGAAGCCCTGCCAAGTTGTTAATGGGGAGGAAGCTGAGATCGCAACTAGATCGACTGCACCCTCAGTATAGCCCCGAGACACCTTTGGACTGCCCATCAACACTGGGCATTCATACAGGGAGACCTGGTTTCGCACTCAATCACACTGGGGACCCGAGGTGGGTGCGAGGACAAATTGTGAGGATCACCGACCCCAAGTCCTATAGAGTGGAACTGGAAGATGGCCAAGTCTGGAGAAGGCACATCAACCAACTCTGCCAGAGGTGGAGAGACGTCAGAATCCGGTAGCCCGAGGCTGCCCCAGAACCAAGGGAATGTGGACAACCAAGCGAGGGAGACCACCCTATCACCACAAGACCCATGATTGGTGAACCAGTCCTGCCGCTAGACTGCCAAGACACCCTAGTCTCTGCGAGGACAGAGTCAAGGTAGCGCTGTGGTTAGAGTGCAGTACTGCAGACTACTTCAACTGAGTGCTAGCTGCAGTTCAGCAGATCAAATTTCACCGGCTCAAGGTTGACTCAGCCTTCCATCTTTCCGAGGTAGGTAAAATGAGGAGCCAGATTGTTGGGGGCAATATGCTAACTTTGTAAACCGTTTAGAGAGGGCTGTAAAGCACTATGAAGTGGTATATAAGTCTAAGTGCTATTGCTATTATCTGAATCCAGCAGGGTCCCACGGAGAAGCCCAGCACGAGATGCAGGGAGTCCAGGTGGGGAAGTCCAACGCAGTAATCTGCTCAATGAGTCCAGAAAGTCAACCCAGGAAGCATCATCAAGTAATCCAGTCTGGGGAGCTGGAGATGCCAGGCCTGAAACAGTGTCCTCTACAGCTGAGTTCCAGGAGGTTCCATACCAGGAGCCCAGAGGAGCAATAGGTCTGCCCACTCCAAGTGAAGTCTCCGGATTGACTGAACCGCGCAGGTCAAGTAGGACTGTACGGCGACCCGCCTACCTGTGTGACTATGTCACTTGCATTCAGCACCGATTGGACAATGACTATTCCAGGAGGGGAGGGGTGTTATGTACTGGTACGTCCCCCTTCTTTTGCATGCCCACTGCTGATTGGCTAATCAAGTGGTGGCAAATTTGAAGAACTGTCATTGGCCAACTAGACTGCCAGAGCTCTTTAAAAGCCGAGCCTCAGCAGCCTGCCGGCCGCTTGTTACTGTAGTAGTAGACGAATAAAGTGCTGAAACGGACTGCCGCTTGCCACCACTTCTTTCCCTGTGTCAAATCTAACAGTAACAGCAGTGGTGGTGATAGTGGAACTAAGAGTTTGTTTTAACATCTTAAAGCTTATTTGAGACTTTGCCCGAGTTGAATATGTACTCCTAGCATGCTGTGAAATGGGAGGAAGTGAATAAGGATGCTAAGCTAAGACTTCATTACTTTTTAAAACCCCAGATTCCTTTGTACATTCCTTTTGCATTAATCTCAGACATTGCAAAAGATTTTTTTTTAAATCAGGTGAATTTTTCCAGTCATTGGAGTCTTATGCTTTTTGTATTATATTTTAAAGAAGGTTTAAGAGTGCCCTCTGCTGGTTTTCTCTTCCTGAAAAGTGGGAAATATTTAGATAGCATGTTTCGCAAACCAGCATGTGAAACAAAATAAAATAAAAATTCCTATGTACCTGAATTTGATAATACTAATTTCACATTTAAAAAAAAAAAGATTAATATATGCACTTGGGAAGGTGCACAGAAAATTAATATTAATGGGAATCAAATAATGTCGGTGAAACATATGTAGAAAAAGTTCTCATAATTGTTTGCCAGAGTGAATCTATTAGAATAACTACAAACCAATATGCACATAGCTTCTGGTTTCCTCAGTCTAGTTCAGGTTCTCCAACCAAAGCTCGTTTCCACAACAGGTAGTCCATTGATATAGGAAGATGTTCAGAAGGCATATTACTGTGAATCACCATAGGTTTCCCATAAAAATAAGTGACAAATGTAATTTTCTAATTCAAGGTAACAGTGGGAAAGAATAAATATGTCCTCACTATAGAATGCAGTGAGGAAGTTTGGCTTAAATCATGTTTAATTTTCTTTTTATCCAATTGTTCATTTCAGTCTCTGGATATTTTCGATATAGGCAACCTGGTGTTCCCAGATGTTTTTGACCACTTCCCAACCACTGATTGCTGCCTGGGTCTTTTAAGAATAGAAATTCATCACATATGATGACAACCAGACTGCCTACTTCTTCTAGAATGAAACAGATCTGTCCTGTTTCAGAGGAAATATTACCTTTCAAGTATTCTTTTTATATCCCACATTTATGAGCAGAATTTTCATGCATGTCATGAAACTGGAAATAAATATGTTTTAAATGTGAATACCTTAAATGGAGTATCTCAGGTAGCCTACATTGGAGTTTGCTGAAAAGGAGCATTAGTCTACTAGTCTACTGAATGTGAGAAATCCATATTGCTTAAAGGCTCAGAGGATCTGGCTATCAGTGATACAAGATGCTCAATAATATAGTAAAATCTAGAGCAGCAATGATATTCCTGTTTATATCAATGGCATGTCTGCTTAGCTTAGAAGTATATTGACTCTGATCAAAGCTAATGAGCCTTTGGTTCTAGAAAATTATATATCTGGAGACATAATATATGAATAATAATTGATTTTATCATATAACTTCTGCATCTGTCCTATTAGATGGTTAAAAATATTTAGAAATGTAAGCTTACTTGTCTGAAAGTAGCAAAAAGCTCATTTGCCCCTTTTATTACAAATCTACTATTTGTAATAAAAGAATACTTTTTTTAAAAAAATAGTATTCGTTTAGTTGACATACAGCATTGTTCTTTTGAGGTTTACCATGCTGATATTAAGGCCTAGTTAGATAATTCTGACAAGGATGATGAAATTTGACATTGATTTTGAATTCATTGCTTGATTGTTCTGTTGCCATGTTTCTGAATAAAAAAGAGAAAGAGAAGGACAATATGGCACAGTCATCTACAGTCAAACATAGGAGTGCTAGATTCAGTCACTGCCTTCTGAATGAAAAAGAGAGAGACAATATGGCACAGTGGTTAAGACACTGGGGTAGGGCATTATACAGAACAATTAGAAGAAGAATCACTATATATGCTATCTGGATGAGAGGTAGGATAAAAATCTAAGAGCAAATATATTAACAATTGTACCTGCATTGAAAAAAGTGAAAAAAGAATGGAAAAGAAGTCCAGCTTTTGATTGCAGGAATTAAATATCTATATAGATACAGATTTTTGAGGAAGTTGATTGGCAAGATCTGTGAAAACAGATTGCCACACCACTCTCAAAATTTCTGGAAAAAAAATCAGCTTGCACCTGTCATTTTCCTGTCAAAAATCTATACAAATGCCATCTGCTTGCAAAGGATCTCTCCATAAATAGAACATATGGTTGCAAAATTTTCAGACAAAAGGGGATCACTATCTTTTTAAAAGAGGCTTCTAGAAATGCACATGAAAATTTTTCCATCAGAAATGTCTATGGCTTAAAAAATGGCAGAGAAACTTGTATGTTTTTTTTTTCAAAAGGGGTTCTTTAAAAATTAATAAAAACCTGGGTGTGTTAGAAAAAGTTGCAAACATATATTTGGGAAAGCTGTGAATTAAATATAAATAGAAATTTTAAAAAACTAAAATTAAAAGAAGTCAGCTTGGGGTAATACAGTAATGATGTAAACTTTATAAATTGACTAATCTGCATACTGTGTTCTTAAATTTAGCTTATGGTAACTTTAGGAACAGAGTATCACCTTATCAGGCCAAACAATCCAGCATTTAAAATAACATACATGAACAGTAACCATACCATGTTCAATTATATCTCTAGGCCTGTTTCATCAAAAGGAGAGAGTGACAGATTAGTATATTCAGTTTTGCCTATTTCATTTAGTTGTCTTCTCCATAACCCATTTCCTTGTAATCTGCATTTAAAAAATAAGTACACGAACTTTCAGAATTAAATGAGCATTTAAACACATATTCTGACTTTGTGATTTTGTTGTATTTTTATAAAGAAAAAATAACAAGTGAAAGACCAAAAATAAAATAAATGAAAATGAAAATGAAAAATGACAGCACTAAAAGAAGGGAGAGAGGGAAGAAAGAGAAGCACAAACTAGTGTGGTATATGCAGTCATGAATAAACATTTATTTTCCTAATCTTAAGGAAGATAGACAAACATTTTCAGCATTATCTATTCAGTGTTTCCATAAAAAATAAAAAGATTTGTCTAACGAATGGATATATTTCACTGATGTAACTAAAAAAAGTGAAGGCCCATTTTAGTGAAATAATTTTCAGTTGAAGGATTTTTTGCTATTGGACTAATTTATTTAGGGAATGCTATTTACCAGACTTTAAAATGTCATTTATCCAAAGAAAGAAATACTTTACTGTTTCAGTGTTTTACAACTGCTTGCTAATGGGGGGGGGGAG